>JARYGA010001088.1:12500-15096 GCA_030545235.1 Helianthus tuberosus | reverse complement strand
GCCATGATAATTGCAATCCAAAAGTCATAATCAGGTTGGCATCGAGGATTGGGGTTCAATGACATATTATACACACTGACGAAGCTAAGCCATCTGGTGAATGACATTGGGTTCCAGCTCTCAGCTTCCCACATAAATTTATTGGATCCCAAGCATCATGACATCTAAACGTTTATCAGAGCCAAGCAAACAACTGAACCGTCAGTGCCAAAATAGCCCTCAGCAACCCATTTGAGCAGTTCGTTGGGTCGATGATAGATATTGGGCGTGTCCCAAATCCACAGCAAGCAAGCAACACCCCTATAGGCAGATTCCACCCGCTTGAACTAGCAATTGCGGGCTGGCTGTGCTGCCGGAATGTTACCTTAAAGCAAGCATCCTTGTGCCATCATCGGTCCAGACTACAGCTAACATGGGTGTTGGCAAGCTCAAGCGACTTTACCCATAGGCACGCTTGCCTGAATACCTATGGGGCCATGCAGGAACTACGTGGGTCGATGATACATATTGGGCGTGCCCAATTCCACAGCAAGCAAGCAAGCAACGCCCCTATAGGCAGATTCCACCCGCTTGAACTAGCAATTGCGGGCTGGCTGTGCTGCCAGAACGTTACCTTAAAGCAAGCTTGACGTGTGCCATCATCTCGTCCAAACAATAGTACCCAACATGGCTGACAAGCTCTACCGACTTTACCCATAGGCACGCTTGCCTGAATACCTATGGGGCCATGCAGGAACTACGTGGGTCGATGATACATATTGGGCGTGCCCAATTCCACAGCAAGCAAGCAAGCAACGCCCCTATAGGCAGATTCCACCCGCTTGAACTAGCAATTGCGGGCTGGCTGTGCTGCCAGAACGTTACCTTAAAGCAAGCTTGACGTGTGCCATCATCTCGTCCAAACAATAGTACCCAACATGGCTGACAAGCTCTACCGACTTTACCCATAGGCACGCTTGCCTGAATGCTTATGGGGGTGCCAAACTACCGAAGTGGGGCTCAGCATGCGTTTGACACCTCTTTCCTCTCCCTTGGGCACTCTTGGGGTAAAGACAACCGTCTCATCTCGCTCACAATGCATGTGCTTGCCTGCCTTGGCAAGCCTTCCTAGCACATCCTTGTCCTTGGCATGCCATCCCAGCACACACCAAGGCATGCCATCCCAGCACATGCCTTGGCATGCCATCCCAGCACATGCCTCTCTACCCCAAGAGTACTACCACCCCCCTATATATACATTCTGCACAAAAAGTAAAGTGACAGGAACAGACATTAATTTTTTGAGAAATCATAATTTTTGAAGGCAAGCACGTGGTCAGCCACGCTTTCAGGTCGTCGTGCGGGAACAAGGGCAGCGTGCTGGGCAGCGTTCTAGGCAACATGCCATGATGTGGGGCGCTTCCAAGGCAGCATGGCTTGTTTACTAGGCAACATGCTGCAATGTGTGGGGCATCGATCGATTAACTAGCAAACATCGTTGTTGCTTGTAGGCATCGTGTGGGGCATTTACAAGGCATCGGGCTTGATTTATAGGCAACGGGGCTTGGGGAGACCGACGCCTTGCTTGTATAGGCTTTAAACCTCGCGTCTCGTGTGCTTCTATCATGCCCATGCTTGGGCACAGGGGTTGCTCAAGCCCCTGGTCTCCCCTATACATACATTTTGCACAAAAAGTAAAGTGACAGGAACAGACATTAATTTTTCGAGGAATCATAATTTTCGAGGTTTGCTGGTCGTCGAGGCAACGTGGGCAGGCAACGTGGGGGGGAGGGGCGCTTGGTGGGGGGGAGGGAGGGGAGAGGGGCGCTTGTTCTCAGTCATCGTTGGGGCATTTGGGCTGTTATGCGCGCCACCAGCCTCCTTTGGCTTGGGCGCTCTCGTACCTTGCCCGGGCATGGGCTGCTCAACACCCACCCCTCCCCTATATATACATTTTGCACAAAAAGCTAAGTGACAGGAACAAACATTAAATTTTTGAGGAATCATAATTTTTCAAAACCCCATCAAACGACGTCGGATTGGCATGAAATTTTGCGTGAGACCTCGGTAACGTGTTTTAAGGTGTTTGGATGAAAGAAATTCAGTTTTCGGGTCCCGAGGGCCCGTTGGCCCGGCTCGGTCGGCCCGTGACGCTTGTTTGACGTGGATTGTCCGTAACCCCATGAAAGAACGTCGGATCGTCCCGAAACTTTACGTGGCTGTTGTAGGGCCCAAGTAGGGTGGTTTCGGGTCACGGGCCGGTCTGATCGGGTCAAAACGTTGACTGGGCTCGGGTCGGGACCGAGCGCCCGTGTGGTTCAACCATAACCGTATCAAACGAGGTCGGAACGGCACCAAACTTCATGTGAGCCATCGGGACAAGTTGACGGTGGTCTTGGGAAAGAATAATCTGGATTCGGGCCCACGGGCCTGCGGGCCCGGTACGTTCGTTTTCTCGGGATTCTTCGTAACACCACCAAACGACGTCGTATAGCCACGAAAGCTGACACGGTTGTTCACGGGCATTCTTATGGTGGTATCGGGTCACGGCTTCACGTCTCGGGTCAACGTGTTGACCGGGCCATGTTCGGGCCCGATTTGTCGTTGGGCCTTGGTT
>JARYGA010001087.1:0-37014 GCA_030545235.1 Helianthus tuberosus | reverse complement strand
GTGTGATTTAGTTTACGAAGATTTTTCAATGCTGAGAACCTCGATCAGAGAGTAAAATAGGCGTAAGGTTCACAATGGTGTAAGATTAAAATGGGATATACCGGGCTAGCATTCGAGTTACAGGAACAAGGGCCAAACCAACCACCCAAGAATGGAATCGTCGAGCGAAAACACTTGACAACCTCCTAGAAGCAGCTTTTCTTGCCACCAGACTTTTCTCCATCAATTAGGAATCTGATGCCGTCACTAAACACATTCCTTAAATTTTAGCCATTTGTTGAGTGTTTTTTTGGTGTCTAATCCACATATATATCACCATTGCCCTGGATTTTCTTGACTGTATATCTCTTAAATGTCAACATATACACGTGTGATTTAATTTACGAAGATTTTTCAATGCCGAGAACCTCAATCAGAGAGCAAAAAAGGCGTAAGGTTCACAATGGTGTAAGATTAAAATGGGATATACCGGGCTAGGATTCGAGTTAGAGGAACAAGGGCCAAACCAACCACCCAAGAATGGAATCGTCGAGCGAAAACACTTGACAACCTCCTAGAAGCAGCTTGTCTTGCCACCAGACCTTTCTCCATCAATTAGGAATCTGATGCCGTCACTAAACACATTCCTTAAATTGTAGCCATTTGTTGAGTGTTTTTTTTGGTGTCTAATCCGCATATATATCACCATTGCCCTTGATTTTCTTGACTGTATATCTGTTAAATATCAACATATACACGTGTGATTTAGTTTACGAAGATTTTTCAATGCCGAGAACCTCGATCAGAGAGTAAAAAATGCGTAAGGTTCACAATGGTGTAAAATTAAAGTAGGATATACCGGGCTAGGATTCGAGTTACAGGAACAAGGGCCAAGCCAACCACCCAAGAATGGAATTGTCGAGCGAAAACACTTGACAACCTCCTAAAAGCACCTTTTCTTACCACCAGACATTTCTCCATCAATTAGGATTCTGATGCCATCACTAAACACATTCCTTAAATTGTAGCCATTTGTTGAGTGTTTTTTTTTTGTGTCTAATCCTCATATATATCACCATTGCCCTGGATTTTATTGACTGTATATCTCTTAAATGTCAACATATACACGTGTGATTTAGTTTACGAAGATTTTTCAATGCCGAGAACCTCAATCAGAGTATAAAAAAGGTGTAAGCTTCACAATGGTGTAAGATTAAAATGGGATATACCGGGCTAGGATTCGAGTTACAGCAACAAGGGCCAAACCAACCACTCAAGAATTGAATCGTCGAGCGAAAACACTTGACAACCTCCTAGAAGCAGCTTTTCTTGCCACCAGACCTTTCTCCATCAATTAGGAATCTGATGCCGTTACTAAACACATTCCTTAAATTTTAGCCATTTGTTAAGTGTTTTTTTGGTGTCTAATCCGCATATATATCACCATTGCCCTGGATTTTCTTGAGTGTATCTCTTAAATGTCAACATATACACGTGTGATTTACTTTACGAAGATTTTTCAATGCCGAGTACCTCGATCAGAGTGTAAAATAGGCGTAAGCTTCACAATGGTGTAAGATTAAAATGGGATATACCAGGCTAGGATTCGAGTTACAGCAACAAGGGCCGAACCAACCACTCAAGAATGGAATCGTCGAGCGAAAACACTTGACAACTTCCTAGAAGCAACTTTTCTTGCCACCAGACCTTTCTCCATCAATTAGGAATCTGATGCCGTCACTAAACACATTCCTTAAATTGTAGCCATTTGTTGACTGTTTTTTTTTGGTGTCTAATCCGCATATATAACACCATTGCCCTAGATTTTCTTGACTGTGTATCTCTTAAATGTCAACATATACACGTGGGATTTAGTTTACGAAGATTTTTCAATGCCGAGAAGCTCGATCAGAGAGTAATTCACAATGGTGTAAGATTAAAATGGGATATATCGGGCTAGAATTCGAGTTACAGCAACATGGGCCAAACCAACCACCCAAGAATGGAATCGTCAAGCGAAAACACTTGACAACCTCCTAGAAGCAGCTTTTCTTGCCACCAGACCTTTGTCCATCAATGAGGAATCTGATGCCGTCACTAAACACATTCCTTAAATTGTAGCCATTTGTTGACTGTTTTATTTTGGTGTCTAATCCGCATATATATCACCATTGCCCTAGATTTTCTTGACTGTATATCTCTTAAATGTCAACATATACACGTGTGATTTAGTTTACGAAGATTTTTCAATGCCGAGAACCTCGATCAGAGAGTAAAAAAGGTGTAAGGTTCACAATGGTGTAAAATTAAAATGGGATATACCGGTCTAGGATTCGAGTTACAGGAACAAGGGCCAAACCAACCACCCAAGAATGGAATCGTCGAGCAAAAACACTTGACAACCTCCTAGAAGCAGCTTTTCTTGCCACCAGACCTTTCTCCATCAATTACGAATCTGATGCCGTCACTAAACACATTCCTTAAATTGTAGCCATTTGTTGAGTGTTTTTTTTGGTGTCTAATCCGCATATATATCACCATTGCCCTGGATTTTCTTGACTGTATATCTCTTAAATGTCAACATATACACGTGTGATTTAATTTACGAAGATTTTTCAATGCCGAGAACCTTAACCAGAGAGCAAAAAAGGCGTAAGGTTCACAATGGTGTAAGATTAAAATGGCATATACCGGGCCAGGATTCGAGTTAGAGGAACAAGGGCCAAACCAACCACCCAAGAATGGAATCGTCGAGCGAAAACACTTGACAACCTCCTAGAAGCAGCTTTTCTTGCCACCAGACCTTTCTCCATCAATTAGGAATCTGATGCCGTCACTAAACACATTCCTTAAATTGTAGCCATTTGTTGAGTGTTTTTTTTTGGTGTCTAATCCGCATATATATTACCATTCCCTTGATTTTCTTGACTGTATATCTGTTAAATATCAACATATACACGTTTGATTTAGTTTACGAAGATTTTTCAATGCCGAGAACCTCGATCAGAGAGTAAAAAAGGCGTAAGGTTCACAATGGTGTAAAATTAAAGTAGGATATACCGGGCTAGGATTCGAGTTACAGGAACAAGGGCCAAGCCAACCATCCAAGATTGGAATCGTCGAGTGAAAACACTTGACAACCTCCTAGAAGCACCTTTTCTTACCACCAGACATTTCTCCATCAATTAGGATTCTGATGCCGTCACTAAACACAATCCTTAAATTGTAGCCATTTGTTGAGTGTTTTTTTTTTTTTTTTTTTTTGTGTCTAATCCTCATATATATCACCATTGTGCTGGATTTTATTGATTGTATATCTCTTAAATATCAACATATACACGTGTGATTTAGTTTACGAAGATTTTTCAATGCCGAGAACCTCGATCAGAGAGTAAAAAATACGTACGGTACACAATGGTGTAAGATTAAAATGGGATATACCGGGCTAGGATTCGAGTTACCGGAACAAGGGGCAAACCAACCACCCAAGAATGGCATCGTCGAGCGAAAACACTTGACAACCTCCTAGAAGCAGCTTTTCTTAACACCAGAGCTTTCTCCATCAATTAGGAATCTGATGCCGTCACTAAACACATTCCTTAAATTGTAGCCATTTGTTGAGTGTTTTTTTTTTGGTGTCTAATCCGCATATATATCACCATTGCCCTGGATTTTCTTGACTGTATATCTCTTAAATGTCAACATATACACGTGTGATTTAGTTTACGAAGATTTTTCAATGCCGAGAACCTCGATCAGAGTGTAAAAAAGGCGTAAGCTTCACAATGGTGTAAGATTAAAAAGGGATATACCGGGCTAGGAATCGAGTTACAGCAACAAGGGCCAAACCAACCACTCAATAACGGAATCGTCGAGCGAAAACACTTGACAACCTCCTAGAAGCAGCTTTTCTTGCCACCAGACCTTTCTCCATCAATTAGGAATCTGATGCCGTCACTAAACACATTCCTTAAATTGTAGCCATTTGCTGTGTGTGTTTTTTTTAGTGTCTAATCCGCATATATATCACCATTGCCCTGGATTTTCTTGACTGTATATCTCTTAAATGTCAACATATACACGTGTGATTTAATTTACGAAGATTTTTCAATGCCGAGAACCTGAATCAGAGAGCAAAAAAGGCGTAAGGTTCACAATCGTGTAAGATTAAAATGGGATATACCGGGCTAGGATTCGAGTTAGAGGAAAAAGGGTCAAACCAACCACCCAAGAATGGAATCATCGAGCGAAAACACTTGACAACCTCCAAGAAGTAGCTTTTCTTGCCACCAGACCTTTCTCCATCAATTAGGAATCTGATGCCGTCACTAAACACATTCCTTAAATTGTAGCCATTTGTTGAGTGTTTTTTTTTGTGTCTAATCCGCATATATATCACCATTGCCCTTGATTTTCTTGACTGTATATCTGTTAAATATCAACATATACACGTGTGATTTAGTTTACGAAGATTTTTCAATGCCGAGAACCTCGATCATAGAGTAAAAATGGCGTAAGGTTCACAATGGTATAAAATTAAAGTAGGATATACCGGGCTAGGATTCGAGTTACAGGAACAAGGGCCAAGCCAACCACCCAAGAATGGAATCGTCGAGCGAAAACACTTGACAACCTCCTAGAAGCACATTTACTTACCACCAGACATTTCTCCATCAATTAGGATTCTGATGCCGTCACTAAACACATTCCTTAAATTGTAGCCATTTGTTGAGTGTTTTTTTGTGTCTAATCCTCATATATATCACCATTGCCCTGGATTTTATTGATTGTATATCTCTTAAATGTCAACATATACACCTGTGATTTAGTTTACGTAGATTTTTCAATGCCGAGAACCTCGATTAGAGAGTAAAAAATACGTAAGGTACATATTGGTGTAAGATTAAAATGGGATATACCGGGCTAGGATTCGAGTTACCGGAACAACGGCCAAACCAACCACCCTAGAATGGAATTGTCGAGCGAAAACACTTGACAACCTCCTAGAAGCAGCTTTTCTTGCCACCAGACCTTTCTCCATCAATTAGGAATCTGATGCCGTCACTAAACACATTCCTTAAATTGTAGCCATTTGTTGAGTGTTTTTTTTTTGGTGTCTAATCCGCATATATATCACCATTGCCCTGGATTTTCTTGACTGTATATCTCTTAAATGTCAACATATACACGTGTGATTTAGTTTACGAAGATTTTTCAATGCCGAGAACCTCGATCAGAGTGTAAAAAGGGCGTAAGCTTCACAATGGTGTAAGATTAAAATGGGATATACCGGGATAGGATTCGAGTTACAGCAACAAGGGCCAAACCATCCACTCAAGAATGGAATCGTCGAGCGAAAACACTTGACAACCGCCTAGAAGCAGCTTTTCTTGCCCCCAGACCTTTCTCCATCAATTAGGAATCTGATGCCGTCACTAAACACATTCCTTAAATTGTAGCCGTTTATTGAGTGTTTTTTTTGGTGTCTAATCCGCATATATATGACCATTGCCCTAGATTTTCTTGACTGTATATCTCTTAAATGTCAACATATACACGTGTGATTTAGTTTACGATGATTTTTCAATGCCGAGAACCTCGATCAGAGAGTAAAAAAGGCGTAAGGTTCACAATGGTGTAAGATTAAAATGGGATATATTGGGCCAAACCAATCACCTAAGAACGGAATCATCGAGCGAAAACACTTGACAACCTCCTAGAAGTAGCTTTTCTTACCACCAGACCTTTCTCCATCAATTACGAATCTGATGCCGTCACTAAACACATTCCTTAAATTGTAGCCATTTGTTGAGTGTTTTTTTTTGTCCAATCCGCATATATATTACCATTGCCCTGGATTTTCTTAACTGTATATCTCTTAAATGTCAACATATACACGTGTGATTTAGTTTACGAAGATTTTTCAATGCTGAGAACCTCGATCAGAGAGTAAAAAAGGCGTAAGGTACACAATGGTGTAAGATTAAAATGGGATATACCGGGCTAGGATTCGAGTTACAGGAATAAGGGCCAAACGAACCACCCAAGAATGGAATAGTCGAGCGAAAACACATGACAACCTCCTAGAAGCAGCTTTTCTTGCCACCAGACCTTTCTCCATCAATTAGAAATCTGATGCCGTCACTAAACACATTCCTTAAATTGTGGCCATTTGTTGAGTGTTTTTTTTTGTGTCCAATCCGCATATATATTACCATTGCCCTGGATTTTCTTGATTGTATATCTCTTAAATGTCAACATATACACGTGTGATTTAGTTTACGAAGATTTTTCAATGCTGAGAACCTCGATCACAGAGTAAAATAGGCGTAAGGTTCACAATGGTGTAAGATTAAAATGAGATATACCGGGCTAGGATTCGAGTTACAGGAACAAGGGCCAAACCAACCACCCAAGAATGGAATCGTCGAGCGAAAACACTTGACAACCTCCTAGAAGCAGCTTTTCCTGCCACCACACCTTTCTCCATCAATTAGGAAGCTGATGCCGTCACCAAACACATTCCTTAAATTGTAGCCATTTGTTGAGTGTTTTTTTTTGGTGTCTAATCCGCATATATATCACCATTGCCCTTGATTTTCTTGACATTATATCTCTTAAATATCAACATATACACGTGTGATTTAGTTTAGGAAGATTTTTCAATGCCGAGAACCTCGATCAGGGAGTAAAAAAGGCGTAAGGTTCACAATGGTGTAAGATTAAAATGGGATATACCGGGCTAGGATTCGAGTTACAGGAACAAGGTCCAAACCAACCACTCAAGAATGGAATCGTTGATCGAAAACACTTGACAACCTCCTAAAAGCAGCTTTTCTTGCCACCAGACCTTTCTCCATCAATTAGGAATCTGATGCCGTTACTAAACACATTCCAAAATTGTAGCCATTTGTTGAGTGTTTGTTTTTTGGTGTCTAATCCACATATATATCACCATTGCCCTTGATTTTCTTGACTGTATATCTCTTAAATGTCAACATATACACGTGTGATTGAGTTTACGAAGATTTTTCAATGCCGAGAACCTCGATCAGAGAGTAAAAAAGGCGTAAGGTTCACAATGGTGTAAGATTAAAAGGTGATATACCGGGCTAGGATTCGAGTTACAAGAACAAGGGCCAAACCAACCACCCAAGAAGGGAATCGTCGAGCGAAAACACTTGACAACCCCCTAGAAGCAGCTTTTCTTACCACCAGACCTTTCTCCATCAATTAGGAATCTGATGCCGTCACTAAACGCATTCCTTAAATTGTAGCCATTTGTTGAGTGTTTTTTTTGGTGTCTAATCCGCATATATATCACCATTGCCCTTAATTTTCTTGACTGTATATCTCTTAAATATCAACATATGCACGTGTGATTTAGTTTACGAAGATTTTTCAATGCCGAGAACCTCGATCAGAGAGTAAAAAAGGCGTAAGGTTCACAATGGTGTAAAATTAAAATGGTATATACCGGGCTAGGATTCGAGTTACAGGAACAAGGGCCAAGCCAACCACCCAAGAATGGAATCGTCGAGCGAAAACACTTGACAACCTCCTAGAAGCACATTTTCTTACCACCAGACATTTCTCCATCAATTAGGATTCTGATGCCGTCACTAAACACATTTCTTAAATTGTAGCCATTTGTTGAGTGTTTTTTTGTGTCTAATCCTCATATATATCACCATTGCCCTGGATTTTATTGATTGTATATCTCTTAAATGTCAACATATACACGTGTGATTTAGTTTACGTAGATTTTTCAATGCCGAGAACCTCGATCAGAGAGTAAAAAATAGGTAAGGTACATATTGGTGTTAGATTAAAATGGGATATAACGGGCTAGGATTCGAGTTACCGGAACAAGGGCCAAACCAACCACCCTAGAATGGAATTGTCGAGCGAAAACACTTGACAACTTCCTAGAAGCAGCTTTTCTTGCCACCAGACCTTTCTCCATCAATTAGGAATCTGATGCCGTCACTAAACACATTCCTTAAATTATAGCCATTTGTTGAGTGTTTTTTTTTGGTGTCTAATCCGCATATATGTCACCATTGCCCTGGATTTTCTTGACTGTATATCTCTTAAATGTCAACATATACACGTGTGATTTAGTTTATGAAGATTTTTCAATGCCGAGAACCTCGATCAGAGTGTAAAAAGGGCGTAAGCTTCACAATGGTGTAAGATTAAAATGGGATATACCGGGATAGGATTCGAGTTACAGCAACAAGGGCCAAACCAACCACTCAAGAATGGAATCGTCGAGCGAAAACACTTGACAACCACCTAGAAGCAGCTTTTCTTGCCACCAGACCTTTCTCCATCAATTAGGAATCTGATGCCGTCACTAAACACATTCCTTAAATTGTAGCCGTTTATTGAGTGTCTTTTTTGGTGTCTAATCCGCATATATATGACCATTGCCCTAGATTTTCTTGACTGTATATCTCTTAAATGTCAACATATACACGTGTGATTTAGTTTACGATGATTTTTCAATGCCGAGAACCTCGATCAGAGAGTAAAAAAGGCGTAAGGTTCACAATGGTGTAAGATTAAAATGGGATATATTGGGCTGCGATTCGAGTTACAGTAACAAGGGCCAAACCAATCACCCAAGAACGGAATCATCGAGCGAAAACACTTGACAACCTCCTAGAAGTAGCTTTTCTTACCACCAGACCTTTCTCCATCAATTACGAATCTGATGCCGTCACTAAACACATTCCTTAAATTGTAGCCATTTGTTGAGTGTTTTTTTTTTGTCCAATCCGCATATATATTACCATTGCCCTGGATTTTCTTAACTGTATATCTCTTAAATGTCAACATATACACGTGTGATTTAGTTTACGAAGATTTTTCAATGCTGAGAACCTCGATCAGAGAGTAAAAAAGGCGTAAGGTACACATTGGTGTAAGATTAAAATGGGATATACCGGGCTAGGATTCGAGTTACAGGAATAAGGGCCAAACGAACCACCCAAGAATGGAATAGTCGAGCGAAAACACATGACAACCTTCTAGAAGCAGCTTTTCTTGCCACCAGACCTTTCTCCATCAATTAGAAATCTGATGCCGTCACTAAACACATTCCTTAAATTGTGGCCATTTGTTGAGTGTTTTTTTTTTGTGTCCAATCCGCATATATATTACCATTGCCCTGGATTTTCTTGACTGTATATCTCTAAAATGTCAACATATACACGTGTGATTTAGTTTACGAAGATTTTTCAATGCTGAGAACCTCGATCAGAGAGTAAAATAGGCGTAAGGTTCACAATTGTGTAAGATTAAAATGGGATATACCGGGCTAGGATTTGAGTTACAGGAACAAGGGCCAAACCAACCACCCAAGAATGGAATCGTCGAGCGAAAACACTTGACAACCTCCTAGAAGCAGCTTTTCCTGCCACCACACCTTTCTCCATCAATTAGGAAGCTGATGCCGTCACCAAACACATTCCTTAAATTGTAGCCATTTGTTGAGTGTTTTTTTTTTGGTGTCTAATCCGCATATATATCACCATTGCCCTTGATTTTCTTGACATTATATCTCTTAAATATCAACATATACACGTGTGATTTAGTTTACGAAGATTTTTCAATGCCGAGAACCTCGATCAGAGAGTAAAAAAGGCGTAAGGTTCACAATGGTGTAAGATTAAAATGGGATATACCGGGCTAGGATTCGAGTTACAGGAACAAGGTCCAAACCAACCACCCAAGAATGGAATCGTTGAGCAAAAACACTTGACAACCTCCTAAAAGTAGCTTTTCTTGCCACCAGACCTTTCTCCATCAATTAGGAATCTTATGCCGTCACTAAACACATTCCTTAAATTGTAGCCATTTGTTGAGTGTTTGTTTTTTGGTGTCTAATCCACATATATATCACCATTGCCCTTGATTTTCTTGACTGTATATCTCTTAAATGTCAACATATACACGTGTGATTTAGTTTACGAAGATTTTTCAATGCCGAGAACCTCGATCAGAGAGTAAAAAAGGCGTAAGGTTCACAATGGTGTAAGATTAAAATGGGATATACCGGGCTAGGATTCGAGTTACAGGAACAAGGGCCAAGCCAACCACCCAAGAATGGAATCGTCGAGCGAAAACACTTGACAACCTCCTAGAAGCACATTTTCTTACCACCAGACATTTCTCCATCAATTAGGATTCTGATGCCGTCACTAAACACATTTCTTAAATTGTAGCCATTTGTTGAGTGTTTTTTTGTGTCTAATCCTCATATATATCACCATTGCCCTGGATTTTATTGATTGTATATCTCTTAAATGTCAACATATACACGTGTGATTTAGTTTACGTAGATTTTTCAATGCCGAGAACCTCGATCAGAGAGTAAAAAATAGGTAAGGTACATATTGGTGTTAGATTAAAATGGGATATAACGGGCTAGGATTCGAGTTACCGGAACAAGGGCCAAACCAACCACCCTAGAATGGAATTGTCGAGCGAAAACACTTGACAACTTCCTAGAAGCAGCTTTTCTTGCCACCAGACCTTTCTCCATCAATTAGGAATCTGATGCCGTCACTAAACACATTCCTTAAATTATAGCCATTTGTTGAGTGTTTTTTTTTGGTGTCTAATCCGCATATATGTCACCATTGCCCTGGATTTTCTTGACTGTATATCTCTTAAATGTCAACATATACACGTGTGATTTAGTTTATGAAGATTTTTCAATGCCGAGAACCTCGATCAGAGTGTAAAAAGGGCGTAAGCTTCACAATGGTGTAAGATTAAAATGGGATATACCGGGATAGGATTCGAGTTACAGCAACAAGGGCCAAACCAACCACTCAAGAATGGAATCGTCGAGCGAAAACACTTGACAACCACCTAGAAGCAGCTTTTCTTGCCACCAGACCTTTCTCCATCAATTAGGAATCTGATGCCGTCACTAAACACATTCCTTAAATTGTAGCCGTTTATTGAGTGTCTTTTTTGGTGTCTAATCCGCATATATATGACCATTGCCCTAGATTTTCTTGACTGTATATCTCTTAAATGTCAACATATACACGTGTGATTTAGTTTACGATGATTTTTCAATGCCGAGAACCTCGATCAGAGAGTAAAAAAGGCGTAAGGTTCACAATGGTGTAAGATTAAAATGGGATATATTGGGCTGCGATTCGAGTTACAGCAACAAGGGCCAAACCAATCACCCAAGAACGGAATCATCGAGCGAAAACACTTGACAACCTCCTAGAAGTAGCTTTTCTTACCACCAGACCTTTCTCCATCAATTACGAATCTGATGCCGTCACTAAACACATTCCTTAAATTGTAGCCATTTGTTGAGTGTTTTTTTTTTGTCCAATCCGCATATATATTACCATTGCCCTGGATTTTCTTAACTGTATATCTCTTAAATGTCAACATATACACGTGTGATTTAGTTTACGAAGATTTTTCAATGCTGAGAACCTCGATCAGAGAGTAAAAAAGGCGTAAGGTACACATTGGTGTAAGATTAAAATGGGATATACCGGGCTAGGATTCGAGTTACAGGAATAAGGGCCAAACGAACCACCCAAGAATGGAATAGTCGAGCGAAAACACATGACAACCTTCTAGAAGCAGCTTTTCTTGCCACCAGACCTTTCTCCATCAATTAGAAATCTGATGCCGTCACTAAACACATTCCTTAAATTGTGGCCATTTGTTGAGTGTTTTTTTTTTGTGTCCAATCCGCATATATATTACCATTGCCCTGGATTTTCTTGACTGTATATCTCTAAAATGTCAACATATACACGTGTGATTTAGTTTACGAAGATTTTTCAATGCTGAGAACCTCGATCAGAGAGTAAAATAGGCGTAAGGTTCACAATTGTGTAAGATTAAAATGGGATATACCGGGCTAGGATTTGAGTTACAGGAACAAGGGCCAAACCAACCACCCAAGAATGGAATCGTCGAGCGAAAACACTTGACAACCTCCTAGAAGCAGCTTTTCCTGCCACCACACCTTTCTCCATCAATTAGGAAGCTGATGCCGTCACCAAACACATTCCTTAAATTGTAGCCATTTGTTGAGTGTTTTTTTTTTGGTGTCTAATCCGCATATATATCACCATTGCCCTTGATTTTCTTGACATTATATCTCTTAAATATCAACATATACACGTGTGATTTAGTTTACGAAGATTTTTCAATGCCGAGAACCTCGATCAGAGAGTAAAAAAGGCGTAAGGTTCACAATGGTGTAAGATTAAAATGGGATATACCGGGCTAGGATTCGAGTTACAGGAACAAGGTCCAAACCAACCACCCAAGAATGGAATCGTTGAGCAAAAACACTTGACAACCTCCTAAAAGCAGCTTTTCTTGCCACCAGACCTTTCTCCATCAATTAGGAATCTTATGCCGTCACTAAACACATTCCTTAAATTGTAGCCATTTGTTGAGTGTTTGTTTTTTGGTGTCTAATCCACATATATATCACCATTGCCCTTGATTTTCTTGACTGTATATCTCTTAAATGTCAACATATACACGTGTGATTTAGTTTACGAAGATTTTTCAATGCCGAGAACCTCGATCAGAGAGTAAAAAAGGCGTAAGGTTCACAATGGTGTAAGATTAAAATGGGATATACCGGGCTAGGATTCGAGTTACAGGAACAAGGGCCAAGCCAACCACCCAAGAATGGAATCGTCGAGCGAAAACACTTGACAACCTCCTAGAAGCACATTTTCTTACCACCAGACATTTCTCCATCAATTAGGATTCTGATGCCGTCACTAAACACATTTCTTAAATTGTAGCCATTTGTTGAGTGTTTTTTTGTGTCTAATCCTCATATATATCACCATTGCCCTGGATTTTATTGATTGTATATCTCTTAAATGTCAACATATACACGTGTGATTTAGTTTACGTAGATTTTTCAATGCCGAGAACCTCGATCAGAGAGTAAAAAATAGGTAAGGTACATATTGGTGTTAGATTAAAATGGGATATAACGGGCTAGGATTCGAGTTACCGGAACAAGGGCCAAACCAACCACCCTAGAATGGAATTGTCGAGCGAAAACACTTGACAACTTCCTAGAAGCAGCTTTTCTTGCCACCAGACCTTTCTCCATCAATTAGGAATCTGATGCCGTCACTAAACACATTCCTTAAATTATAGCCATTTGTTGAGTGTTTTTTTTTGGTGTCTAATCCGCATATATGTCACCATTGCCCTGGATTTTCTTGACTGTATATCTCTTAAATGTCAACATATACACGTGTGATTTAGTTTATGAAGATTTTTCAATGCCGAGAACCTCGATCAGAGTGTAAAAAGGGCGTAAGCTTCACAATGGTGTAAGATTAAAATGGGATATACCGGGATAGGATTCGAGTTACAGCAACAAGGGCCAAACCAACCACTCAAGAATGGAATCGTCGAGCGAAAACACTTGACAACCACCTAGAAGCAGCTTTTCTTGCCACCAGACCTTTCTCCATCAATTAGGAATCTGATGCCGTCACTAAACACATTCCTTAAATTGTAGCCGTTTATTGAGTGTCTTTTTTGGTGTCTAATCCGCATATATATGACCATTGCCCTAGATTTTCTTGACTGTATATCTCTTAAATGTCAACATATACACGTGTGATTTAGTTTACGATGATTTTTCAATGCCGAGAACCTCGATCAGAGAGTAAAAAAGGCGTAAGGTTCACAATGGTGTAAGATTAAAATGGGATATATTGGGCTGCGATTCGAGTTACAGCAACAAGGGCCAAACCAATCACCCAAGAACGGAATCATCGAGCGAAAACACTTGACAACCTCCTAGAAGTAGCTTTTCTTACCACCAGACCTTTCTCCATCAATTACGAATCTGATGCCGTCACTAAACACATTCCTTAAATTGTAGCCATTTGTTGAGTGTTTTTTTTTTGTCCAATCCGCATATATATTACCATTGCCCTGGATTTTCTTAACTGTATATCTCTTAAATGTCAACATATACACGTGTGATTTAGTTTACGAAGATTTTTCAATGCTGAAAACCTCGATCAGAGAGTAAAAAAGGCGTAAGGTACACAATGGTGTAAGATTAAAATGGGATATACCGGGCTAGGATTCGAGTTACAGGAATAAGGGCCAAACGAACCACCCAAGAATGGAATAGTCGAGCGAAAACACATGACAACCTTCTAGAAGCAGCTTTTCTTGCCACCAGACCTTTCTCCATCAATTAGAAATCTGATGCCGTCACTAAACACATTCCTTAAATTGTGGCCATTTGTTGAGTGTTTTTTTTTTGTGTCCAATCCGCATATATATTACCATTGCCCTGGATTTTCTTGACTGTATATCTCTAAAATGTCAACATATACACGTGTGATTTAGTTTACGAAGATTTTTCAATGCTGAGAACCTCGATCAGAGAGTAAAATAGGCGTAAGGTTCACAATTGTGTAAGATTAAAATGGGATATACCGGGCTAGGATTTGAGTTACAGGAACAAGGGCCAAACCAACCACCCAAGAATGGAATCGTCGAGCGAAAACACTTGACAACCTCCTAGAATCAGCTTTTCCTGCCACCACACCTTTCTCCATCAATTAGGAAGCTGATGCCGTCACCAAACACATTCCTTAAATTGTAGCCATTTGTTGAGTGTTTTTTTTGGTGTCTAATCCGCATATATATCACCATTGCCCTTGATTTTCTTGACATTATATCTCTTAAATATCAACATATACACGTGTGATTTAGTTTACGAAGATTTTTCAATGCCGAGAACCTCGATCAGAGAGTAAAAAAGGCGTAAGGTTCACAATGGTGTAAGATTAAAATGGGATATACCGGGCTAGGATTCGAGTTACAGGAACAAGGTCCAAACCAACCACCCAAGAATGGAATCGTTGAGCGAAAACACTTGACAACCTCCTAAAAGCAGCTTTTCTTGCCACCAGACCTTTCTCCATCAATTAGGAATCTTATGCCGTCACTAAACACATTCCTTAAATTGTAGCCATTTGTTGAGTGTTTGTTTTTTGGTGTCTAATCCACATATATATCACCATTGCCCTTGATTTTCTTGACTGTATATCTCTTAAATGTCAACATATACACGTGTGATTTAGTTTACGAAGATTTTTCAATGCCGAGAACCTCGATCAAAGAGTAAAAAAGGCGTAAGGTTCACAATGGTGTAAGATTAAAAGGTGATATACCGGGCTAGGATTCGAGTTACAAGAACAAGGGCCAAACCAACCACCCAAGAAGGGAATCGTCGAGCGAAAACACTTGACAACCCCCTAGAAGCAGCTTTTCTTACCACCAGACCTTTCTCCATCAATTAGGAATCTGATGCCGTCACTAAACGCATTCCTTAAATTGTAGCCATTTGTTGAGTGTTTTTTTTGGTGTCTAATCCGCATATATATCACCATTGCCCTTAATTTTCTTGACTGTATATCTCTTAAATATCAACATATGCACGTGTGATTTAGTTTACGAAGATTTTTCAATGCCGAGAACCTCGATCAGAGAGTAAAAAAGGCGTCAGGTTCACAATGGTGTAAAATTAAAATGGTATATACCGGGCTAGGATTCGAGTTAGAGGAATAAGGGCAAAACCAACCACCCAAGAATGGAATCGTCGAGCGAAAACACTTGACAACCTCCTAGAAGCAGCTTTTCTTGCCACCAGACCTATCTCCATCAATTAGGAATCTGATGCCGTCACTAAACATATTCCTTAAATTGCAGCCATTTGTTGAGTGTTTTTTTTGGTGTCTAATCCACATATATATCACCATTGCCCTTGATTTTCTTGACTGTATATCTCTTAAATGTCAACATATACACGTGTGATTTAGTTTACGAAGATTTTTTAATGCCAAGAACCTCGATCAGAGAGTAAAAAAGGCGTAAGGTTCACAATGGTGTAAGATTAAAATGGGATATACCGGGCTAGGATTCGAGTTACAGGAACAAGGGTCGAACCAACCACCCAAGAATGGAATCGTCGAGCGAAAACACTTGACATCCTCCTAGAAGCAGCTTTTCTTACCACCAGACCTTTCTCCGTCAATTAGGAATCTGATTCCGTCACTAAGCACATTCCTTAAATTGTAGCCATTTGTTGAGTGTTTTTTTTTTTTGTCTAATCCGCATATATATCACCATTGCCCTTGATTTTCTTGACTGTATATCTCTTAGATGTCAACATATACATGTGTGATTTAGTTTACGAAGATTTTTCATTGCCGAGAACCTCGATCAGAGTGTAAAAAATGCGTAAGGTACACAATGGTGTAAGATTAAAATGGGATATACCGGGCTAGGATTCGCGTTACAGGAACTAGGGCCAAACCAACCACCCAAGAATGGAATCGTCGAGCGAAAACAATTGACAACCTCCTAGAAGCAGATTTCTTGCCACCAGACCTTTCTCCATCAATTAGGAATCTGATGCCGTCACTAAACACATTCCTTAAATTGTAGCCATTTGTTGAGTGTTTTTTTGTGTCTAATCCGCATACATATCTTCATTGCCATGGATTTTCTTGACTGTATATCTCTTAAATATTAACATATACACGTGTGATTTAGTTTACGAAGATTTTTCAATGCCGAGAACCTCGATCAGAGAGTAAAAAAGGCGTAAGGTTCACAATGGTGTAAGATTAAAATGGGATATACCGGGCTAGGATTCGAGTTACAGGAACAAGGGTCAAACCAACCACCCAAGAATGGAATTGTTGAGCGAAAACACATGACAACCTCCTAAAAGCAGCTTTTCTTGCCACCAGACCTTTCTCCATCAATAAGGAATCTGATGCTGTCACTAAACACATTCCTTAAATTGTAGCCATTTGTTGAATGTTTTTTTTGGTGTCTAATCGGCATATATATCACCATTGCCCTCGATTTTCTTGACTGTATATCTCTTAAATATCAACATATACAGATGTGATTTAATTTACGAAGATTTTTCAATGCCGAGAACCTCGATCAGAGAGTAAAAAAGGTGTAAGGTTGACAATGGTGTAAGATTAAAATGGGATATACCGGGCTAGGATTCGAGTTATAGGAACTAGGGACAAACCAACCACCTAAGAATGGAATCGTCGAGCAAAAACACTTGACAACCTCCTAGAAGCAGCTTTTCTTACCACCAGACCATTCTCCATCAATTAGGAGTCTGATGCCGTCACTAAACACATTCCTTAAATTATAGCCATTTGTTGAGTGTTTTTTTTTGGTGTCTAATCCACATATATATCA
Source organism: Helianthus tuberosus (assembly GCA_030545235.1). Taxonomy (NCBI): domain Eukaryota; kingdom Viridiplantae; phylum Streptophyta; class Magnoliopsida; order Asterales; family Asteraceae; genus Helianthus; species Helianthus tuberosus. Next base: position 19,743 of record JARYGA010001087.1, on the reverse strand, counting down.
CCGTTGCCCTTGATTTTCTTGATTGTATATCTCTTAAATGTCAACATATACACGTGTGATTTAGTTTACAAAGATTTTTCAATGCCGAGAACCTTGATCAGAGAGTAAAAAAGGCGTAAGGTTCACAATGGTGTAATATTAAAATGGGATATACCGGGCTAGGATTCGGGTTACAGGAACAAGGGCCAAACCAACAACCCAAGAATGGAATCGTCGAGCGAAAACACTTGACAACCTCCTAGAAGCAGCTTTTCTTACCACCAGACCTTTCTCCATCAATTAGGAATCTGATGCCGTCACTAAACACATTCCTTAAATTGTAGCCATTTGTTGAGTGTTTTTTTTTGTTGTCTAATCCGCATATATATCACCATTGCCCTTGATTTTCTTGACTGTATATGTCTTAAATGTCAACATATATATGTGTGATTTAGTTTACGAAGATTTTTCAATGCCGAGAACCACGATCAGAGAGTAAAAAAGGCGTAAGGTACATAATGGTGTAAGATTAAAATGGGATATACCGGGCTAGGATTCGAGTTACAGGAACAAGGGCCAAACCAACCACCCAAGAATGGAATCGTCGAGGGAAAACACTTGACAACCTCCTAGAAGCAGCTTTTCTTCCCACCAGACCTTTCTCCATCAATTAGAAATCTGATGCCGTCACTAAACATATTCCTTAAATTGCAGCCATTTGTTGAGTGTTTTTTTTGGTGTCTAATCCACATATATATCACCATTGCCCTTGATTTTCTTGACTGTATATCTCTTAAATGTCAACATATACACGTGTGATTTAGTTTACGAAGATTTTTTAATGCCAAGAACCTCGATCAGAGAGTAAAAAAGGCGTAAGGTTCACAATGGTGTAAGATTAAAATGGGATATACCGGGCTAGGATTCGAGTTACAGGAACAAGGGTCGAACCAACCACCCAAGAATGGAATCGTCGAGCGAAAACACTTGACATCCTCCTAGAAGCAGCTTTTCTTACCACCAGACCTTTCTCCGTCAATTAGGAATCTGATTCCGTCACTAAGCACATTCCTTAAATTGTAGCCATTTGTTGAGTGTTTTTTTTTGTTGTCTAATCCGCATATATATCACCATTGCCCTTGATTTTCTTGACTGTATATCTCTTAGATGTCAACATATACATGTGTGATTTAGTTTACGAAGATTTTTCATTGCCGAGAACCTCGATCAGAGTGTAAAAAATGCGTAAGGTACACAATGGTGTAAGATTAAAATGGGATATACCGGGCTAGGATTCGCGTTACAGGAACTAGGGCCAAACCAACCACCCAAGAATGGAATCGTCGAGCGAAAACAATTGACAACCTCCTAGAAGCAGATTTCTTGCCACCAGACCTTTCTCCATCAATTAGGAATCTGATGCCGTCACTAAACACATTCCTTAAATTGTAGCCATTTGTTGAGTGTTTTTTTGTGTCTAATCCGCATACATATCATCATTGCCATGGATTTTCTTGACTGTATATCTCTTAAATATTAACATATACACGTGTGATTTAGTTTACGAAGATTTTTCAATGCCGAGAACCTCGATCAGAGAGTAAAAAAGGCGTAAGGTTCACAATGGTGTAAGATTAAAATGGGATATACCGGGCTAGGATTCGAGTTACAGGAACAAGGGTCAAACCAACCACCCAAGAATGGAATTGTTGAGCGAAAACACATGACAACCTCCTAAAAGCAGCTTTTCTTGCCACCAGACCTTTCTCCATCAATAAGGAATCTGATGTTGTCACTAAACACATTCCTTAAATTGTAGCCATTTGTTGAATGTTTTTTTTGGTGTCTAATCGGCATATATATCACCATTGCCCTCGATTTTCTTGACTGTATATCTCTTAAATATCAACATATACAGATGTGATTTAATTTACGAAGATTTTTCAATGCCGAGAACCTCGATCAGAGAGTAAAAAAGGCGTAAGGTTGACAATGGTGTAAGATTAAAATGGGATATACCGGGCTAGGATTCGAGTTATAGGAACCAGGGACAAACCAACCACCCAAGAATGGAATCGTCGAGCAAAAACACTTGACAACCTCCTAGAAGCAGCTTTTCTTACCACCAGACCATTCTCCATCAATTAGGAGTCTGATGCCGTCACTAAACACATTCCTTAAATTATAGCCATTTGTTGAGTGTTTTTTTTTTGGTGTCTAATCCACATATATATCACCGTTGCCCTTGATTTTCTTGATTGTATATCTCTTAAATGTCAACATATACACGTGTGATTTAGTTTACAAAGATTTTTCAATGCCGAGAACCTTGATCAGAGAGTAAAAAAGGCGTAAGGTTCACAATGGTGTAATATTAAAATGGGATATACCGGGCTAGGATTCGAGTTACAGGAACAAGGGCCAAACCAACAACCCAAGAATGGAATCGTCGAGCGAAAACACTTGACAACCTCCTAGAAGCAGCTTTTCTTACCACCAGACCTTTCTCCATCAATTAGGAATCTGATGCCGTCACTAAACACATTCCTTAAATTGTAGCCATTTGTTGAGTGTTTTTTTTTTGTTGTCTAATCCGCATATATATCACCATTTCCCTTGATTTTCTTGACTGTATATGTCTTAAATGTCAACATATATATGTGTGATTTAGTTTACGAAGATTTTTCAATGCCGAGAACCACGATCAGAGAGTAAAAAAGGCGTAAGGTACATAATGGTGTAAGATTAAAATGGGATATACCGGGCTAGGATTCGAGTTACAGGAACAAGGGCCAAACCTACCACCCAAGAATGGAATCGTCGAGGGAAAACACTTGACAACCTCCTAGAAGCAGCTTTTCTTCCCACCAGACCTTTCTCCATCAATTAGAAATCTGATGCCGTCACTAAACACATTCCTTAAATTGTAACCATTTATTGAGTGTTTTTTTTTTTTGGTGCCCAATCCGCATATATATTACCATTGCCCTGGATTTTCTTGACTGTATATCTCTTAAATGTCAACATTTACACGTGTGATTTAGTTTACGAAGATTTTTCAATGCCGAGAACCTCGATCAGAGAGTAAAAAAGGCGTAAGGTTCAAAATGGTGTAAGATTAAAATGGGATATACCGGGCTAGGATTCGAGTTACAGGAACAAGGGCCAAACCAACCACCCAAGAATGGAATCGTCGGGCGAACACACTTGACAACCTCCTAGAAGCAGCTTTTCTTGCCACCACACCTTTCTCCATCAATTAGGAATCTGATGTCGTCACTAAACGCATTCCTTAAATTGTAGCCATTTGTTAAGTGTTTTTTTGGTGTCTAATCCGCATATATATCACCATTGCCCTTGATTTTCTTGACAATATATCTCTGAAATATCAACATATACACGTGTAACTTAGTTTACGAAGATTTTTCAATGCCGAGAAACTCGATCAGAGAGTAAAAAAGGCGTAAGGTTCACAATGGTGTAAAATTAAAATGGGATATACCAGGCTAGGATTCGAGTTACAGGAACAAGGGACAAACCAACCACCCAAGAATGGAATCGTCGAGCGAAAACACTTGACAACCTCCTAGAAGCAGCTTTTCTTGCCACCGCACCTTTCTCCATCAATTCGGAATCTGATGTCGTCACTAAACGCATTCCTTAAATTGTAGCCATTTGTTGAGTGTTTTTTTTTTTGGTGTCTAATCCGCATATATATCACCATTGCCCTTAATTTTCTTGACTGTATATCTCTTAAATATCAACATATACACGTGTGATTTAGTTTACGAAGATTTTCAAAGCCGAGAACCTCGATCATAGAGTAAAAAAGGCGTAAGGTTCACAATGGTGTAAAATTAAAATGGTATATACCGGGCTAGGATTCGAGTTAGAGGAATAAGGGCAAAACCAACCACCCAAGAATGGAATCGTCGAGCGAAAACACTTGACAACCTCCTAGAAGCAGCTTTTCTTGCCACCAGACCTATCTCCATCAATTAGGAATCTGATGCCGTCACTAAACATATTCCTTAAATTGCAGCCATTTGTTGAGTGTTTTTTTTGGTGTCTAATCCACATATATATCACCATTGCCCTTGATTTTCTTGACTGTATATCTCTTAAATGTCAACATATACACATGTGATTTAATTTACGAAGATTTTTCATTGCCGAGAACCTCGATCAGAGTGTAAAAAATGCGTAAGGTACACAATGGTGTAAGATTAAAATGGGATATACCGGGCTATGATTCGCGTTACAGGAACTAGGGCCAAACCAACCACCCAAGAATGGAATCGTCGAGCGAAAACAATTGACAACCTCCTAGAAGCAGCTTTTCTTGCCACCAGACCTTTCTCCATCAATTAGGAATCTGATGCCTCACTAAACACATTCCTTAAATTGTATCCATTTGTTGAGTGTTTTTTTGTGTCTAATCCGCAAACATATCACCATTGCCCTGGATTTTCTTGACTGTATATCTCTTAAATATTAACATATACACGTTTGATTTAGTTTACGAAGATTTTTCAATGCCGAGAACCTCGATCAGAGAGTAAAAAAGGCGTAAGGTTCACAATGGTGTAAGATTAAAATGGGATATACCGGGCTAGGATTCGAGTTACAGGAACAAGGGTCAAACCAACCACCCAAGAATGGAATCGTTGAGCGAAAACACTTGACAACCTCCTAAAAGCAGCTTTTCTTGCCACCAGACCTTTCTCCATCAATAAGGAATCTGATGCTGTCACTAAACACATTCCTTAAATTGTAGCCATTTGTTGAGTGTTTTTTTTGTTGACTAATCCGCATATATATCACTATTGCCCTTGATTTTCTTGACTGTATATCTCTTAAATGTCGACATATACACATGTGATTTAATTTACGAAGATTTTTCATTGCCGAGAACCTCGATCAGAGTGTAAAAAATGCGTAAGGTACACAATGGTGTAAGATTAAAATGGGATATACCGGGCTATGATTCGCGTTACAGGAACTAGGGCCAAACCAACCACCCAAGAATGGAATCGTCGAGCGAAAACAATTGACAACCTCCTAGAAGCAGCTTTTCTTGCCACCAGACCTTTCTCCATCAATTAGGAATCTGATGCCTCACTAAACACATTCCTTAAATTGTAGCCATTTGTTGAGTGTTTTTTTGTGTCTAATCCGCATACATATCACCATTGCCCGGGATTTTCTTGACTGTATATCTCTTAAATATTAACATATACACGTTTGATTTAGTTTACGAAGATTTTTCAATGCCGAGAACCTCGATCAGAGAGTAAAAAAGGCGTAAGGTTCACAATGGTGTAAGATTAAAATGGGATATACCGGGCTAGGATTCGAGTTACAGGAACAAGGGTCAAACCAACCACCCAAGAATGGAATCGTTGAGCGAAAACACTTGACAACCTCCTAAAAGCAGCTTTTCTTGCCACCAGACCTTTCTCCATCAATAAGGAATCTGATGCTGTCACTAAACACATTCCTTAAATTATAGCCATTTGTTGAGTGTTTTTTTTTTGTGTCTAATCCACATATATATCACCGTTGCCCTTGATTTTCTTGATTGTATATCTCTTAAATGTCAACATATACACGTGTGATTTAGTTTACAAAGATTTTTCAATGCCGAGAACCTCGATCAGAGAGTAAAAAAGGCGTAAGGTTCACAATGGTGTAAGATTAAAATGGGATATACCGGGCTAGGATTCGAGTTACAGGAACAAGGGCCAAACCAACAACCCAAGAATGGAATCGTCGAGGGAAAACACTTGACAACCTCCTAGAAGCAGCTTTTCTTACCACCAGACCTTTCACCATCATTTAGGAATCTGATGCCGTCACTAAACACATTCCTTAAATTGTAGCCATTTGTTGAGTGTTTTTTTTGTTGACTAATCCGCATATATATCATCATTGCCCTTGATTTTCTTGACTGTATATCTCTTAAATGTCAACATATACATGTGTGATTTAGTTTACGAAGATTTTTCAATGCCGAGAACCACGATCAGAGAGTAAAAAAGGCGTAAGGTAGATAATGGTGTAAGATTAAAATGGGATATACCGGGTTAGGATTCGAGTTACAGGAACAAGGGTCAAACCAACCACCGAAGAATGGAATCGTTGAGCGAAAACACTTGACAACCTCCTAAAAGCAGCTTCTCTTGCCACCAGACCTTTCTCCATCAATAAGGAATCTGATGCTGTCACTAAACACATTCCTTAAATTGTAGCCATTTGTTAAATGTTTTTTTGGTGTCTAATCGGCATATATATCACCATTGCCCTCGATTTTCTTGACTGTATATCTCTTAAATATCATCATATACACATGTGATTTAATTTACGAAGATTTTTCAATGCCGAGAACCTCGATCAGAGAGTAAAAAAGGCGTAAGGTTCAAAATGGTGTAAGATTAAAATGGGATATACCGGGCTAGGATTCGAGTTACAGGAACAAGGGCCAAACCAACCACCTAAGAATGGAATCGTCGGGCGAACACACTTGACAACCTCCTAGAAGCAGCTTTTCTTGCCACCACACCTTTCTCCATCAATTAGGAATCTGATGTCGTCACTAAACGCATTCCTTAAATTGTAGCCATTTGTTAAGTGTTTTTTGGTGTCTAATCCGCATATATATCACCATTGCCCTTGATTTTCTTGACAGAATATCTCTTAAATATCAACATATACACGTGTAACTTAGTTTACGGAGATTTTTCAATGCCGAGAAACTCGATCAGAGAGTAAAAAAGTCGTAAGTTTGACATTGGTGTAAGATTAAAATGGGATATACCGGGCTAGGATTCGAGTTATAGGAACAAGGGACAAACCAACCACCCAAGAATGGAATCGTCGAGCAAAAACACTTGACAACCTCCTAGAAGCAGCTTTTCTTGCCACCAGACCTTTCTCCATCAATTAGGAATCTGATGCCGTCACCAAACACATTCCTTAAATTATAGCCATTTGTTGAGTGCTTTTTTTTTTGGTGTCTAATCCACATATATATCACCGTTGCCCTTGATTTTCTTGATTGTATATCTCTTAAATGTCAACATATACACGTGTGATTTAGTTTACAAAGATTTTTCAATGCTGAGAACCTCGATCAGAGAGTAAAAAAGGCGTAAGTTTCACAATGGTGTAAGATTAAAATGGGATATACCGGGCTAGGATTCGAGTTACAGGAACATGGGCCAAACCAACAACTCAAGAATGGAATCGTCGAGCGAAAACACTTGACAACCTCCTAGAAGCAGCTTTTCTTACCACCACACCTTTCTCCATCAATTAGGAATCTGATGTCTTCACTAAACACATTCCTTAAATTGTAGCCATTTGTTGAGTGTTTGTTTTTTGGTGTCTAATCCGCATATATATCACCATTGCCCTTGATTTTCTTGACTGTATATCTCTTAAATGTCAACATATACACGTGTGATTTAGTTTACGAAGATTTTTCAAGGCCGAGAACCACGATCAGAGAGTAAAAAAGGCGTAAGGTACATAATGGTGTAAGATTAAAATGGGATATACCGGGCTAGGATTCGAGTTACAGGAACAAGGGCCAAACCAACCACTCAAGAATGGAATCGTCGAGGGAAAACACTTGACAACCTCCTAGAAGCAGCTTTTCTTGCCACCAGACCTTTCTCCATCAATTAGAAATCTGATGCCGTCACTTAACACATTCCTTCAATTGTAGCCATTTGTTGAGTGTTTTTTTTTTGGTGTCCAATCCGCATATATATTACCATTGCCCTGGATTTTCTTAACTGTATATCTCTTAAATGTCAACATTTACACGTGTGATTTAGTTTACGAAGATTTTTCAATGCCGAGAACCTCGATCAGAGAGTAAAAAAGGCGTAAGGTTCAAAATGGTGTAAGATTAAAATGGGATATACCGGGCTAAGCTTCGAGTTACAGGAACAAGGGCCAAACCAACCACCCAAGAATGGAATCGTCGGGCGAACACGCTTGACAACCTCCTAGAAGCAGCTTTTCTTGCCACCACACCTTTCTCCATCAATTAGGAATCTGATCTCGTCACTAAACGCATTCCTTAAATTGTAGCCATTTTTAAGTGTTTTATTGGTGTCTAATCCGCATATATATCACCATTGCCCTTGATTTTCTTGACAGTATATCTCTTAAATATCAACATATACACGTGTAACTTAGTTTACGAAGATTTTTCAATGCCGAGAAACTCGATCAGAGAGTAAAAAAGGCGTAAGGTTCACAATGGTGTAAAATTAAAATGGGATATACCAGGCTAGGATTCGAGTTACAGGAACAAGGGACAAACCAACCACCCAAGAATGGAATCGTCGAGCGAAAACACTTGACAACCTCCTAGAAGCAGCTTTTCTTGTCACCAGACCTTTCTCCATCAATTAGGAATCTGATGCCGTCACTAAACACATTCCTTAAATTGTAGCCATTTGTTGAGTGTTTTTTTTGTTGTCTAATCCGGATATATATCACCATTGCCTTGGATTTTCTTGACTGTATATCTCTTAAATATTAACATATACACGGGTGATTTAGTTTACGAAGATTTTTCAATGCCGAGAACCTCGATCAGAGAGTAAAAAAGGTGTAAGGTTCACAATGGTGTAAGATTAAAATGGGATATACCGGGCTAGGATTCGAGTTACAGGAACAAGGGTCAAACCAACCACCCAAGAATGGAATCGTTGAGCGAAAACACTTGACAACCTCCTAAAAGCAGCTTTTCTTGCCACCAGACCTTTCTCCATCAATTAGGAATCTGATGCCGTCACTAAACACATTCCTTAAACTGTAGCCATATGTTTAATATTTTTTTGGTGTCTAATCCGCATATATATCACCATTGCCCTCGATTTTCTTGACTGTATATCTCTTAAATATCAACATATACACATGTGATTTAATTTACGAAGATTTTTCAATGCCGAGAACCTCGATCAGAGAGTAAAAAAGGCGTAAGGTTGACACTGGTGTAAGATTAAAATGGGATATACCGGGCTAGGATTCGAGTTATAAGAACAAGGGACAAACCAACCACCCAAGGATGGAATCGTCGAGCAAAAACACTTGACAACCTCCTAGAAGCAGCTTTTCTTGCCACCAGACCTTTCTCCTTCAATTAGGAATCTGATGCCGTCACCAAACACATTCCTTAAATTATAGCCATTTGTTGAGTGTTTTTTTTTTTGGTGTCTAATCCACATATATATCACCGTTGCCCTTGATTTGCTTGATTGTATATCTTTTAAATGTCAACATATACACGTGTGATTTAGTGTACAAAGATTTTTCAATGCCGAATACCTCGATCAGAGAGTAAAAAAGGCGTAAGGTTCACAATGGTGTAAGATTAAAATGGGATATACCGGGCTAGGATTCGAGTTACAGGAACAAGGGCCAAACCAACCACCCAAGAATGGAATCGTCGAGCGAAAACACTTGACAACCTCCTAGAAGCAGCTTTTTTTGCCACCAGACCTTTCTCCATCAATTAGGAATCTGATGCCGTCACTAAACACATTCCTTAAATTATAGCCATTTGTTGAGTGCTTTTTTTTTGGTGTCTAATCCACATATATATCACCGTTGCCCTTGATTTTCTTGATTGTATATCTCTTAAATGTCAACATATACACGTGTAATTTAGTTTACAAAGATTTTTCAATGCCGAGAACCTCGATCAGAGAGTAAAAAAGGCGTAAGGTTCACAATGGTGTAAGATTAAAATGGGATATACCGGGCTAGGATTCGAGTTACAGGAACAAGGGCCAAACCAACAACCCAAGAATGGAATCGTCGAGCGAAAACACTTGACAACCTCCTAGAAGCAGCTTTTCTTACCACCACACCTTTCTCCATCAATTAGGAATCTGATGTCGTCACTAAACACATTCCTTAAATTGTAGCCATTTGTTGAGTGTTTGTTTTTTGGTGTCTAATCCGCATATATATCACCATTGCCCTTGATTTTCTTGACTGTATATCTCTTAAATGTCAACATATACACGTGTGATTTAGTTTACGAAGATTTTTCAAGGCCGAGAACCACGATCAGAGAGTAAAAAAGGCGTAAGGTACATAATGGTGTAAGATTAAAATGGGATATACCGGGCTAGGATTCGAGTTACAGGAACAAGGGCCAAACCAACCACCCAAGAATGGAATCGTCGAGGGAAAACACTTGACAACCTCCTAGAAGCAGCTTTTCTTGCCACCAGACCTTTCTCCATCAATTAGAAATCTGATGCCGTCACTAAACACATTCCTTCAATTGTAGCCATTTGTTGAGTGTTTTTTTTTGGTGTCCAATCCGCATATATATTACCATTGCCCTGGATTTTCTTAACTGTATATCTCTTAAATGTCAACATTTACACGTGTGATTTAGTTTACGAAGATTTTTCAATGCCGAGAACCTCGATCAGAGAGTAAAAAAGGCGTAAGGTTCAAAATGGTGTAAGATTTAAATGGGATATACCGGGTTAAGATTCGAGTTACAGGAACAAGGGCCAAACCAACCACCCAAGAATGGAATCGTCGGGCGAACACGCTTGACAACCTCCTAGAAACAGCTTTTCTTGCCACCACACCTTTCTCCATCAATTAGGAATCTGATCTCGTCACTAAACGCATTCCTTAAATTGTAGCCATTTGTTAAGTGTTTTTTTGGTGTCTAATCCGCATATATATCACCATTGCCCTTGATTTTCTTGACAGTATATCTCTTAAATATCAACACATACACGTGTAACTTAGTTTACGAAGATTTTTCAATGCCGAGAAACTCGATCAGAGAGTAAAAAAGGCGTAAGGTTCACAATGGTGTAAAATTAAAATGGGATATACCAGGCTAGGATTCGAGTTACAGGAACAAGGGACAAACCAACCACCCAAGAATGGAATCGTCGAGCGAAAACACTTGACAACCTCCTAGAAGCAGCTTTTCTTGTCACCAGACCTTTCTCCATCAATTAGGAATCTGATGCCGTCACTAAACACATTCCTTAAATTGTAGCCATTTGTTGAGTGTTTTTTTTGTTGTCTAATCCGGATATATATCACCATTGCCTTGGATTTTCTTGACTGTATATCTCTTAAATATTAACATATACACGGGTGATTTAGTTTACGAAGATTTTTCAATGCCGAGAACCTCGATCAGAGAGTAAAAAAGGTGTAAGGTTCACAATGGTGTAAGATTAAAATGGGATATACCGGGCTAGGATTCGATTTACAGGAACAAGGGTCAAACCAACCACCCAAGAATGGAATCGTTGAGCGAAAACACTTGACAACCTCCTAAAAGCAGCTTTTCTTGCCACCAGACCTTTCTCCATCAATTAGGAATCTGATGCCGTCACTAAACACATTCCTTAAACTGTAGCCATTTGTTTAATGTTTTTTTTGGTGTCTAATCCGCATATATATCACCATTGCCCTCGATTTTCTTGACTTTATATCTCTTAAATATCAACATATACACATGTGATTTAATTTACGAAGATTTTTCAATGCCGAGAACCTCGATCAGAGAGTAAAAAAGGCGTAAGGTTGACAATGGTGTAAGATTAAAATGGGATATACCGGGCTAGGATTCGAGTTACAGGAACAAGGGCCAAACCAACCACCCAAGAATGGAATCGTCGAGCGAAAACACTTGACAACCTCCTAGAAGCAGCTTTTCTTGCCACCAGACCTTTCTCCATCAATTAGGATTCTGATGTCGTCACTAAACACATTCCTTAAATTGTAGCCATTTGTTGAGTGTTTGTTTTTTGGTGTCTAATCCGCATATATATCACCATTGCCCTTGATTTTCTTGACTGTATATCTCTTAAATGTCAACATATACAGGTGTGATTTAGTTTACGAAGATTTTTCAATGCCGAGAACCTCGATCAGAGAGTAAAAATGGTGTAAGGTTCACAATGGTGTAAGATTAAAATGAGATATACCGGGCTAGGATTCGAGTTACAAGAACAAGGGCCAAACCAACCACCCAAGAATGGAATCGTCGAGCGAAAACACTTGAAACCTCCTAGAAGCGGCTTTTCTTACCACCAGACCTTTCTCCATCAATTAGGAATCTGATGCCGTCACTAAACACATTCCTTAAATTGTAGCCATTTGTTGAGTGTTTTTTTGATGTCTAATCCGCATATATATCACCATTGCCCTTGATTTTCTTGATTGTATATCTCTTAAATATCAACATATACATGTGTGATTTAGTTTACGAAGATTTTTCAATGCCGAGAACCTCGATCAGTGAGTAAAAAAGGCGTTAGGTTCACAATGGTGTAAAATTAAAATGGTATATACCGGGCTAGGATTCGAGTTACAGGAACAAGGGCCAAACCAACCACCCAAGAATGGAATCGTCGAGCGAAAACACTTGACAACCTCCTAGAAGCAGCTTTTCTTGCCACCAGACCTTTCTCCATCAATTAGAAATCTGATGCCGTCACTAAACACATTCCTTAAATTGTAGCCATTTGTTGAGTGTTTTTTTTTGTGTCTAATCCGCATATATATCACCATTGCCCTATATTTTCTTGACTGTATATCTCTTAAATATCAACATATACACGTGTGATTTAGTTTACGAAGATTTTTCAATGCCGAGAACCTCTATCAGAGAGTAAAAAAGGAGTAAGGTTCACAATGGTGTAAGATTAAAATGGGATATACCGGGCTAGGATTCGAGTTACAGGAACAAGGGCCAAACCAACCACCCAAGAATGGAATCGTTGAGCGAAAACACTTGACAACCTCCTAGAAGCAGCTTTTCTTGCCACCAGACCTTTCTCCATCAATTAGGAATCTGATGCCGTCACTAAACACATTCCTTAAATTGTAGCCATTTGTTGAGTGTTTTTTTTGGTGTCTAATCCGCATATATATCACCATTGCCCTTAATTTTCTTGACTGTATATCTCTTAAATGTCAACATATACACGTGTGATATAGTTTACGAAGATTTTTCAATGCCGAGAACCTCGATCAGAGAGTAAAAAAGGCGTAAGGTTCACAATGGTGTAAGATTAAAATGAGATATACCAGGCTAGGATTCGAGTTACAGGAACAAGGGCCAAACCAACCACCCAAGAATGGAATCGTCGAGCGAAAATACTTGATAACCTCCTAGAAGCAGCTTTTCTTGCCACCAGACCTTTCTCCATCAATTAGGAATCTGATGCCATCACTAAACACATTCCTTAAATTGTAACCATTTGTTGAGTGTTTTTTTTGGTGTCTAATCCGCATATATATCACCATTGACCTTGATTTTCTTGACTGCATATCTCTTAAATAGCAACATATACACGTGTGATTTAGTTTACGAAGATTTTTCAATGCCGAGAACCTCGATCAGAGAGTAAAAAAGGCGTAATGTTCACAATGGTGTAAGATTAAAATGAGATATACCAGGCTAGGATTCGAGTTACAGGAACAAGGGCCAAACCAACCACCCAAGAATGGAATCGTCGAGCGAAAATACTGGACAACCTCCTAGAAGCAGTTTTTCTTGCCACCAGACCTTTCTCCATTAATTAGGAATCTGACGCCGTCACTAAACACATTCCTTAAATTGTAGCCATTTGTTGAGTGTTTTTTTTGGTGTCTAATCCGCATATATATCACCATTGCCCTTAATTTTCTTGACTGTATTCCTCTTAAATGTCAACATATACACGTGTGATTTAGTTTACGAAGATTTTTCAATGCCGAGAACCTCTATCAGAGAGTAAAAAAAGCGTAAGGTTCACAATGGTGTAAGATTAAAATGAGATATACCAGGCTAGGATTCGAGTTACAGGAACAAGGGCCAAACCAACCACCCAAGAATGGAATCGTCGAGCGAAAACACTTGACAACCTCCTAGAAGCAACTTTTCTAGCCACCAGACCTTTCTCCATCAATTAGGAATCTGATGCTGTCATTAAACACATTCCTTAAATAGTAGCCATTTGTTGAGTGTTTTTTTTTGTGTCTAATTCGCATATATATCACCATTGCCCTTGATTTTCTTGACTGTATATCTCTTAAATATCAACATATACACGTGTGATTTAGTTTACGAAGATTTTTCAATGCCGAGAACCTCGATCAGTGAGTAAAAAAGGAGTAAGGTTCACAATGGTGTAAAATGAAAATGGTATGTACCGGGCTAGGATTCGAGTTACAGGAACAAGGGCCAAACCAACCACCCAAGAATGGAATCGTCGAGCGAAAACACTTGACAACCTCCTAGAAGCAGCTTTTCTAGCCACCAGACCTTTCTCCATCAATTAGGAATCTGATGCCGTCACTAAACACATTCCTTAAATTGTAGCCATTTGTTGAGTGTTTTTTTTTGTGTCTAATCCGCATATATATCACCATTGCCCTTGATTTTCTTGACTTTATATCTCCTAAATGTCAACATATACACGTGTGATTAAGTTTACGAAGATTTTTCAATGCCGAGAACCTCGATCAGAGAGTAAAAAAGGCGTAAGGTTCACAATGGTGTAAGATTAAAATGACATATACCAGGCTAGGATTCGAGTTACAGGAACAAGGGCCAAACCAACCACCCAAGAATGGAATCGTCGAGCGAAAATACTTGACAACCTCCTAGAAGCAGCTTTTCTTGCCACCAGACCTTTCTCCATCAATTAGGAATCTGATGCCGTCACTAAACACATTCCTTAAATTGTAGCCATTTGTTGAGTGTTTTTTTTGGTGTCTAATCCGCATATATATCACCATTGCCCTTAATTTTCTTGACTGTATATCTCTTAAATGTCAACATATACACGTGTGATTTAATTTACGAAGATTATTCAATGCCGAGAACCTCGATCAGAGAGTAAAAAAGGCGTATGGTTCACAATGGTGTAAGATTAAAATGAGATATACCAGGCTAGGATTCGAGTTACAGGAACAAGGGCCAAACCAACCACCCAAGAATGGAATCGTCGAGCGAAAATACTTGATAACCTCCTAGAAGCAGCTTTTCTTGCCACCAGACCTTTCTCCATCAATTAGGAATCTGATGCCATCACTAAACACATTCCTTAAATTGTAACCATTTGTTGAGTGTTTTTTTTGGTGTCTAATCCGCATATATATCACCATTGACCTTGATTTTCTTGACTGCATATCTCTTAAATAGCAACATATACACGTGTGATTTAGTTTACGAAGATTTTTCAATGCCGAGAACCTCGATCAGAGAGTAAAAAAGGCGTAATGTTCACAATGGTGTAAGATTAAAATGAGATATACCAGGCTAGGATTCGAGTTACAGGAACAAGGGCCAAACCAACCACCCAAGAATGGAATCGTCGAGCGAAAATACTGGACAACCTCCTAGAAGCAGCTTTTCTTGCCACCAAACCTTTCTCCATTAATTAGGAATCTGACGCCGTCACTAAACACATTCCTTAAATTGTAGCCATTTGTTGAGTGTTTTTTTTGGTGTCTAATCCGCATATATATCACCATTGCCCTTAATTTTCTTGACTGTATTCCTCTTAAATGTCAACATATACACGTGTGATTTAGTTTACGAAGATTTTTCAATGCCGAGAACCTCTATCAGAGAGTAAAAAAAGCGTAAGGTTCACAATGGTGTAAGATTAAAATGAGATATACCAGGCTAGGATTCGAGTTACAGGAACAAGGGCCAAACCAACCACCCAAGAATGGAATCGTCGAGCGAAAACACTTGACAACCTCCTAGAAGCAACTTTTCTAGCCACCAGACCTTTCTCCATCAATTAGGAATCTGATGCTGTCATTAAACACATTCCTTAAATAGTAGCCATTTGTTGAGTGTTTTTTTTTGTGTCTAATTCGCATATATATCACCATTGCCCTTGATTTTCTTGACTGTATATCTCTTAAATATCAACATATACACGTGTGATTTAGTTTACGAAGATTTTTCAATGCCGAGAACCTCGATCAGTGAGTAAAAAAGGAGTAAGGTTCACAATGGTGTAAAATGAAAATGGTATGTACCGGGCTAGGATTCGAGTTACAGGAACAAGGGCCAAACCAACCACCCAAGAATGGAATCGTCGAGCGAAAACACTTGACAACCTCCTAGAAGCAGCTTTTCTAGCCACCAGACCTTTCTCCATCAATTAGGAATCTGATGCCGTCACTAAACACATTCCTTAAATTGTAGCCATTTGTTGAGTGTTTTTTTTTTGTGTCTAATCCGCATATATATCACCATTGCCCTTGATTTTCTTGACTTTATATCTCCTAAATGTCAACATATACACGTGTGATTAAGTTTACGAAGATTTTTCAATGCCGAGAACCTCGATCAGAGAGTAAAAAAGGCGTAAGGTTCACAATGGTGTAAGATTAAAATGACATATACCAGGCTAGGATTCGAGTTATAGGAACAAGGGCCAAACCAACCACCCAAGAATGGAATCGTCGAGCGAAAATACTTGACAACCTCCTAGAAGCAGCTTTTCTTGCCACCAGACCTTTCTCCATCAATTAGGAATCTGATGCCGTCACTAAACACATTCCTTAAATTGTAGCCATTTGTTGAGTGTTTTTTTTTGTGTCTAATCCGCATATATATCACCATTGCCCTTAATTTTCTTGACTGTATATCTCTTAAATGTCAACATATACACGTGTGATTTAATTTACGAAGATTATTCAATGCCGAGAACCTCGATCAGAGAGTAAAAAAGGCGTATGGTTCACAATGGTGTAAGATTAAAATGAGATATACCAGGCTAGGATTCGAGTTACAGGAACAAGGGCCAAACCAACCACCCAAGAATGGAATCGTCGAGCGAAAATACTTGACAACCTCCTAGAAGCAGCTTTTCTTGCCACCAGACATTTCTCCATCAATTAGGAATCTGATGCCGTCACTAAACACATTCCTTAAATTGTAGCCATTTGTTGATTTTTTTTTGGTGTCTAATCCGCATATATATCACCATTGCCCTTAATTTTCTTGACTGTATATCTCTTAAATGTCAACATATACACGTGTGATTTAGTTTACGAAGATTTTTCAATGCCAAGAACCTCGATCAGAGAATAAAAAAGGCGTAAGGTTCACAATGGTGTAAGATTAAAATGAGATATACCAGGCTAGGATTCGAGTTACAGGAACAAGGGCCAAACCAACCACCCAAGAATGGAATCGTCGAGCGAAAATACTTGACAACCTCCTAGAAGCAGCTTTTCTTGCCACCGGACCTTTCTCCATCAATTAGGAATCTGATGCCATCACTAAACACATTCCTTAAATTGTAACCATTTGTTGAGTGTTTTTTTTGGTGTCTAATCCGCATATATATCACCATTGACCTTGATTTTCTTGACTGCATATCTCTTAAATATCAACATATACACGTGTTATTTAGTTTACGAATATTTTTCAATGCCGAGAACCTCGATCAGAGAGTAAAAAGGCGTAAGGTTCACAATGGTGTAAGATTAAAATGGGATATACCGGGCTAGGATTCGAGTTACAGGAACAAGGGCCAAACCAACCATGAAAGGAATCGTCGAGCGAAAACACTTGACAACCTCCTAGAAGCAGCTTTTCTAGCCACCAGACCTTTCTCCATCAATTAGGAATCTGATGCTGTCATTAAACACATTCCTTAAATTGTAGCCATTTGTTGAGTGTTTTTTTTTTGGTGTCTAATCCACATATATATCACCATTGCCCTTGATTTTCTTGACTGTATATCTCTTAAATATCAACATATACACGTGTGATTTAGTTTACGAAGATTTTTCAATGCCGAGAACCTCGATCAGTGAGTAAAAAAGGAGTAAGGTTCACAATGGTGTAAAATGAAAATGGTATGTACCGGGCTAGGATTCGAGTTACAGGAACAAGGGCCAAACCAACCACCCAAGAATGGAATCGTCGAGCGAAAACACTTGACAACCTCCTAGAAGCAGCTTTTCTAGCCACCAGACCTTTCTCCATCAATTAGGAATCTGATGCCGTCACTAAACACATTCCTTAAATTGTAGCCATTTGTTGAGTGTTTTTTTTGGTGTCTAATCCGCATATATATCACAATTGCCCTTGATTTTCTTGACTGTATATCTCTTAAATGTCAACATATACACGTGTGATTTAGATTACGAAGATTTTTCAACGCCGAGAACCTCGATCAGAGAGTAAAAAAGGCGTAAGGTTCACAATGGTGTAAAATTAAAATGGGATATACCGGGCTAGGATTCGAGTTACAGGAACAAGGGCCAAACCAACCACCCAAGAATGGAATCGTTGAGCGAAAACACTTGACAACCTCCAAGAAGCAGCTTTTCTTGCCACCAGACCTTTCTCCGTCAATTAGGAATCTGATGCCGTCACTAAACACATTCCTTAAATCGTAGCCATTTGTTGAGTGTTTTTTTTGGTGTCTAATCCGCATATATATCCCCATTGCCCTTGCTTTTCTTGACTGTATATCTTTTAAATATCAACATATACACGTGTGATTTAGTTTACGAAGATTTTTCAATGCCGAGAACCTCGATCAGTGAGTAAAAAAGGAGTAAGGTTCACAATGGTGTAAAATTAAAATGGTATATACCAGGCTAGGATTCGAGTTTTAGGAACGAGGGCCAAACCAACCACCCAAGAATGGAATCGTCGAGCGAAAACACTTGACAACCTCCTAGAAGCAGCTTTTCTAGCCACTAGACCTTTCTCCATCAATTAGGAATTTGATGCCGACACTAAACATATTCCTTAAATTGTAGCCATTTGTTGAGTGTTTTTTTTGGTGTCTAATCCGCATATATATCACCATTGCCCTGGATTTTCTTGACTGTATATCTCTTAAATATCAACATATACACGTGTGATTTAGTTTACGAAGATTTTTCAATGCCGAGAACCTCGATCAGAGAGTAAAAAAGGCTTAAGGTTCACAATGGTGTAAGATTAAAATGAGATAAACCTAGCTAGGATTCGAGTTACAGGAATAAGGGCCAAACGAACCACCCAAGAATGGAATCATCGAGCGAAAACACTTGACAACCTCCTAGAAGCAGCTTTTCTTACCACCAGACCTTTCTCCATCAATTAAGAATCTGATGCCTTCACTAAACACATTCCTTAAATTGTAGCCATTTGTTGAGTGTTTTTTTTGGTGTCTAATCGGCATATATATCACCATTGCCCTTGATTTTCTTGACTGTATATCTCTTAAATATCAACATATACACGTGTGATTTAGTTTACGAAGATTTTTCAATGCCGAGAACCTCGATCAGAGAGTAAAAAAGGCGTAAGGTTCACAATGGTGTAAAATTAAAATGGGATATACCGGGCTAGGATTCGAGTTACAGGAACAAGGGCCAAACCAACCACCCAAGAATGGAATCGTCGTGCGAAAACACTTGACAACCTCCTAGAAGCAGCTTTTCTTACCACCAGACCTTTCTCCATCAATTAGGAATCTGATGCCGTCACTAAACACATTCCTTAAATTGTAACCATTTGTTGAGTGTTTTTTTTTGGTGTCTAATCCGCATATATATCACCGTTGACCTTGATTTTCTTGACTGCATATCTCTTAAATATCAACATATACTCGTGTGATTTAATTTACGAAAATTTTTCAATGCCGAGAACCTCGATCAGAGAGTAAAAAAGGCGTAAGGTTCACAATGGTGTAAGATTAAAATGGGATATACCGGGCTTGGATTCGAGTTACAGGA
>JARYGA010001086.1:0-43643 GCA_030545235.1 Helianthus tuberosus | reverse complement strand
AACATGGAACCAAAAGTAAAAAACATTGCAAGACTTCCGGTGACAAACACAAAAATGGACCCATGCTGTTTGGAATGTTTCAATGAATTTAATAAAATATGATAAACTTTAAGCTTGGTTACAATTGGATAATTAATCATAACTTTGAGTTTACGTTTCTAATTTGAACTTATAATAAAATATGATAAACTTTAAGATTGGGTTACAATTGGATAATTAATCATAACTTTGAGTTTATGTTTCTAATTTCAACTTAAAGAAACTTTTGGTTATTTTAAAATTGAATATGAAATCACTATAACTTTTAGGATTTTCAATTTATGTTGTTAGTGATACGATCATTTTGGATGTAGCTTTCACACTGGTTTAACTTGCAAACCACAATGGAGTTGACTTGATCATTTAACAATTTGTATATATAATGCCAAATTAAAAATACAAAACCTGTATACAATTTGTTACACTACCCGAACCAGAAACTACATTAAACATCATTCATATATTAAATAATACTACATTAAACATCATCCATATATCAAATAATAAAACATAATATCAAACATTAGAAGATCCTTACACAATAAACTACTATATTAACATTAAATTACTAAAATACTAAAGACAATAACATAAACTATAAACAAACATGATACATCAAAACATAAAGAAAAAGAGAAGCTTGATACCTTTAGTAATTTGGAGACACAAGGCCCTCAAAATAGACAGACCCTTGTAAGGCAGTCATGTACTTCCAAGGAAAGTAGTACCCAACTCGCATAGTTTTCATATCTAACATATAAATATCCCCACAAGTAGTCATCAACAGCATTTCATTAGTAGACTCTACATACTCTACAAACCCGAGGAAACTCGATGGAACAACACCAATACCAGGCAGAACCCATAAGTTAATACATCCTTCATATCCCAACTTACACAAACCAACTAAATACATATCATATTTATAACGCATAAAAATGTGAAGTTGCCCAGCAATACTGACCAAAGATCCATCAAAACCTCCTCCATAAAAATCACATGGTAATGGAACACTTGTAAATTGCTCTAGGTTAACATCAAAACGTAAAATTGACTGCACACAATCACCAGAACATGAATCAACAATGAAATATACGCCATCTCCACACAATGTACCTAATGACCATTTTCCATCGTGCTTAAAAGACAGAATGTCCGTAATTTTCCTCCAAGAATGTAGTCGGGTAGAATAAATATAAACTGCTTCTGTGCCACGACTTCTTATAACATGTAAAACCTTGTACTTATTTGCAGAATCCACATAGAAAGCAGCAGAATCATAATCTTTTTTGAAGAAACCATGTGATTTACATGATGACAAAGTTGTACTTGCCTGTGTAAGTGGATTCCAAATTCAAATTTGAGAAGTCTCTTCCAGGCACACACATAACATTCCATCCAAACTCCCTAATATCATCAATTCATCTGGTCGCGTTTTGAATGGTTTAACAGACATCATTTTAGGACCACAAAACGTGCTTGCATAAAACAATTTTGCAAGAAAATCACAACGATCTACTTTCGCAAGCACCCACTTGGTAGCTGACGCTGACGTACTACGACAATGAATTAATGGAAACTCTGGTGTGGACAGGATAGACAACCATTTTTTGCACATCAACTTGCAATGACCTATATCTCTTGCAGAAAGTTTTGTAAAAATACCAAACATTAATATCTCTACAAGCAACTCCGACATAACAAATATTGATTATCTGCTCACATTAGATCAACACATGTTAGTCCAATTCACTTTAACATCAAAGTGTAAATCATAGTTATGAAGAATAGAAGGCAAAGTAACAAGTTGAAGAAAAGATACTTACAAACAACAACTTTTCTTTGCTCAAAGATCTGGAACAATTCTGACTAAAATGTTACCCTATAATCATATAAATAGGAAGATGTGACAAAGAAACGTCAACCCATAAAAGACTAGAGATAATGGGAGAGAAATGCTTAATAACTAATCACGTAATAAAAGGATTAGTAACCACTAACATGGCAGTTGATTTTTTTTTTGAACGGCAAAACTTCTATATATATAGAAAAGACAACATAGCAGATGATATCTCCAACTTTCTAATACACCTTATCCGGTAAAATAACACAAAACAAAATTTATATCATGTCATATAAAAACGCAATATTATATGTAACCACACAAACAACTCAAAATATCAGGTATTAATCATACTGCCTTTACATACAACACTGTCAAACTTACAAAAACCCATACATTCCACTAAATTAACTGCAAATACATACCATAAACAATACATAACACTTACAAAAGCCCAATAGTTGTTCACATAGACCAAACAAACACAACCCACATCCTGACTAATTTTAACATAGTACACCAAGAATAACTAAACCCTAGGCTTACTTTCAACATCCTGTTCCCCTTACCCATTTTTTTTACTTGTTCTTCAAGAATCATGTTCCTGTTTCCCAATGTGATTGCATTATCTTCATGCCTGTTAATGGTGTCCAATAGCCTTGGAATCCAAGCAACAAATGAGATATATTATTTTTTACCAAAGGCTGGCTCAACCCAAGTAATATTGTTTATTTTGATACTGGTTTACCAAGGGGGAAACTGAGATATATTATTCAACAAAAATGAATTTCAGTCATTAAAGTTAAAACAATTAATGATTTTTAGGATTCCATTTCTAAAGTTAAACAATTTTAATGAATTTCAGTCACTAAAGATAAACAACTACTATTGAGTGGAATTCATATAACAATAACCGCTTTCTTCTCATAAAACATTATAATACATAAATATACCACCATATTCTTAATATAAAGTATTGAAAACATATATAAGTCAAAAACTGGAAAAGGCCCCACATTTAGAGTTTATTTTAGCCATCCAATAATAAAAAACCCAATAAAACAAAAACACAATAAATAAAAACCAATAAATAAATAAAACACAATAAAATAAAAAAACACAATAATAAACACTCCAATAACTACCTTATACTACTTCCGCTTTTTTTTGAAAATAAAATAACTAATCTTTAACATTAGGGGTTATACCTGCTAAAATTTATTCAAATAATTAACTGCCAAGTTTACACATCACATATTATCATACTATTTATGTAATTACAAGAAATCAACAATTTTTAATACACAACATACAACATACTCTAAGAAGTTGATAACCATATATATAACAAAGAACATAAGCAACTAAAATACCATACAAAAATAAAATATCTTCTAACATTACCAAAGTATATTACAATACAACTGAAAAAACATAACAAACATACAAAAATAAAACAAAGTAAATTACCTAACATCGTAGATTTAAACATTTGGAGACATAAGGCTCTCAGAGTACACTGCTCCTATTAATGCATAAAAGTTGATAACAGGAAAGAAATTATCAACTTTCCTCACCTCCAAATCAAATTCATACACATCCCCATAATCAGTCATCAACAACCACTTCTTACTTGAACCAATGTACCTCACAAAGCATTTTATAGGCAATGGAATACAACCAATATCAGGTACAGACAAAATCCTTATCCATTCTTCACCTTTCAACTTCCACAAATCAACAGAAACATCAAATTCACCATGAAGAACAAAAAAATGAAGTTCATCAGAAACATTAACCAAAGACCCACTAAAATATACTTCATACTCATTAAAGGGAAAGGAAACTTTAGTAAATGTCTCTAAATTCACATCAAAGCGAACAATTAACGCCACATTATAATCCCAACACGAACCTACCGTGAAGTATAATCCATCACAACACAAAGTCCCACATGACCATTGAACGGTCTGATCATCTAAAATAAAGTCTTTAACAAACTTTATTTGCCTCCAACATTGGCTTTCCATGGAGTAAATGTAAACCGACTGATTGTTACGCCTAAATACAACATGTAAAAGCTTGTGATCCTTCAAGTAATCCACATAAAAGCCAACAACATCAAAATTTACTTTGAAAAACCCATATTTCTTAGGAATTGACAAGTTCCTATAGGCATTGGTGAGAGGATTCCATATTAACAACTGACAAGTGTTACTTAGACAGACACATAGCATTCCATCCAAACTACCTAAGATCATCATATATTCTGCCCGAGTTTTGAAAGGCACTTTCACAATTTCAGTTAAAGAAATATTGGCTGAACCATAACTAAGTGTACGAAGTGGACGATGTATGCCTCCTGTTAATAAAACAAATTGCATCTTGGTTAACGATGGCATCTTACGACAATGAAGCCTAGCAAAGAATACCGTTGACAGGAAAGAGCACCACTCTTTACACACCAACTTATAACGGCCTACGTCTCTTGCAGTAAGATTTGGCAATATCTCAAACATAAATAAGTCAATCGGAATCTCCGGCATGGTAACACTTTCCTACAATGTACATTTAAATACGATAAATTAACATTTATGAACATAAATATGTGAAATTGCTAAACAACATAACAATACTTGAAAAAAGGAAAAAAAAAACAATTTAAAAAGGTAAAACTCGATTGAGAAACTCGCTAACAATTGCAAAGGAAAAGCACGAAAAGACAATGCTTACACACCTTAAAACAGCAACTGGAATATGAAATCAACTTTTTTTTCTTTGAAAGAACGTGATTTTCATAAAAAAGGTCTTAATCAAGAAGCTCAAGACATACAGTGCATAAAAGAAACTGAAACGAAAACAAAACAGAACTAAAGAATTACAAGGTGAAGTCAGTGAACTTGAATCCTCTCCAATTCTCCCAACTTAACTCCGGGAGTCCAGCCCTAGTTTTCACCCACAAATAAGATAGTGCCTTGATGTCACCACTCGAGTTTGCTATATTGGGGGATCTTTCTGATAAATCGAATTGAACTATATGGGAAGAAATAAACATACAAATGAATATAACTGAGAAAGTATTTCTTAGATATGGTTACCGAAAAATCACGTAAATATAGGTTAGTGGGAAGTTGCAAATAGTATATAACTCTGCCTTAAATATAACAGTTGGGATTTTCAAACTTATTTGCTAAGAAGGGACATATTGAACTTCTCAATGTAATCAAGAACACCCTATAACTTTTGTTAAGAAGGGACATATTGAACTTCTCAATGTAATCAAGTACACTCTATAACTTCTGCAGACAAAACACATTATGGCTAGTCATCCTTTTACCAAGGAAATGTACTGTCATTAAATGTCATTAATTTAACAATCACACATATTCTTAAATAAAAATATTAATAATAATATACATACATATATATATATTGAAGATTATATGTCATTATTAAACTTACATAAGACACAACAACTAAAACCTAATGATACAAAATATAAAAAAACGCAAGGTAAATAAAAATATGTAACAAAAAAAAATTCTATACAAAATAATGTGATATAAAAAACCAAACAAAAAACACAATAAAAGCTAAGAAATATAACACTAAGACTGACTTTTCTCTTCTAATGTGTGAATTTGAAACAACTTTGAACATGTTATTCAAAAGAATGAGATATTGACGTCATTTAGAAGAAGCATATTTATTTAAAAATGGTAAAGGAGACAAAAAAACACTTAACATAAAGTCCTAATAGAATGGAATAATAGAAATTGGGTAGTTACTAAAATAAGATTGGAGGGTATGGGGAGAGTCATCCCCATGAGGGTGGGCCGCCACGTAGGACGTCACGTCATTGGGAGTGAGGATAGACCTAAGTGGGATGGACCAAGGAGGTGGAGGATGGGGTCCCACATTATTTATAAAAACATTTAAGAAAAAATAAACTGATTTGATTTTAGAGAGAGAGAGAGAGAGAGAGAGAGAGGGGAGAGAGAATAAAGAGAGAGGAGAGAAAAAGAGGCCCGTCGATGACGTCTTCAGGCAACAGAGAAACTGGGACAAACCTCAGGGGGCGGTGTGGGTGTCCTGCACCGGGGCTCGCCGAGGCAGGGCCGGCCCCTATACCCTCCAGTCTAAGTAACCATATTGATAGAAATCATACATACTGGAGAGGATATAAAGACTACTTTTAATAAGGTATACCTTGTTTTATTTAATCTTCTAATAAATAAAAGAACACTTCATCTATTAGTTACACAAAGATTCTTACATATAGGGATTTGGACTGTCGTTTGGCATGAGCCGGCATCCCATTTTTTCCTCTTATGTTAAACCAGATGAACCCAATGCTCACTCAATGATTGGTGTGAGATGGACCTATTTTTTTATCTCCTTTGAAACCTATGTTGCACCTAATAAGGTTGACGCTTTCAAGGCCCATGTTATCCGATTTTTGAAAGCCCATGGGATTTAGATAGTTCTAGGGTATACCTCTTGTTAACATGTAATATTTCTATTCATTATCAAAAGTTTTACGGGCAAAAGCTCATTTACCCGTAACTACTATACTACCATGTCGCATATAAAAATATATACAGCGGTTGATGTAATAAGTTTTGATACGTCTGAATATAAAAAACATAATTATATTAACAAAAACAAAAAACACAAAAGAAAAAACACAATGTTATACCATCAAAATCAAAAGCTTTGGTTAAAACACAATCCATTCTATCTAAAATAAAATACTTACTATAGTAGATCGTAATCTCACTATCAGAACATTATGTTATATGAATCTAGCTATATTTAACGTGATATCATGCTCAGAATAAATACAAATAACTGTTGTTAAATTACCACTTTATTACAATTTAATTTATATAATTTTAATTAACGTATATGTTTTACTTTATATATTATATATTAGTTGTAAGTATATACCAACAACCATTAACAAAAATATCGTAAGAATATATTATCAACAATTTATAAAAGCACAACAACGTACAAAATTACCATAATTTAATATTAAATGGTTAAAACAATCTAATGTAACATCATTTTTATCTAATAAATAGCGATAAAGGCTAGCTCGACAAAGTCAAACTCACCACGTCTAAGACACAAATTTCAAAATGATTATCTCAAATTTTCAAACCATAATGTCATCCATTTAATAAATTTTTAAACAATAAAGAAAAGAAAAAAAATTAACCTAATTTAAGTTTTTTTTAAAATAACCAACACTATTTAAGATCCCTGCAACATATTCATAAGACCAAGAATTTTCCCCCCATTTACATCGTCTCTCTCTCACACCATCATTTATTTACTTCTCTTTTTAGTAGTCCCATTCAGAAAACTCTACTTGTACCGCTTATTTCCTTCATTTTAACAGTTACATTTACAAACCCCCTTTTATTCATCGTCATTACAGTTTGACCAATTATTACAGTTCAGGTCAAACTTGAAAATTGTATCATTTGATTCAACCTTAAATTTTTTGGACAAAGTTGGCATCTTTCAAGAATGACAGGGACAAAAATGATAAAAACTTGAAGTTTGGTCTGAATTGGCATAACTGAACAAACTACGAAAATAAAATTTAACTAAAAACAAATATAACTTTAAAATTTTATACAGGAAATTCCCAAAAGATTTCATTAAGGATTATATTATCTTATATCTTATATTATATATATATATATATCTACCATATATTTGAAAATAAGTTGGGCTGATGTGGCACTCAATAATGAAGCATCAAATATGGTTTTTGGCTCCAAAACCCCCTTCTCAATCTTTTAACATGGAATGGATCATCCGACCTAAAAACCCGACCCATTTTTTCGGATCCTATAAAAGACTTCTAATTAGTTGTTCATCTCTCACAATCCCCACATCTTCTTCACGTTTCCCCACAAAACCTTTCATCATCACCAAATCTACACTGCATATCTCATATCTTCAACCGATCAAATCTTGATTTCCGACACAAGAGAAACATTTCTTCTCTTAAACCTGGTTATCTCCACAATCTTCATCACTTGAATCTTCTCCGAGAAGGTATGGTTACCTTATATGTTTGTCTTTCATATTGTAATGAACTTTATATTGTTTAACCGATCTTAATTCAAATCCTATCTTGCTACTAATACGATTTTAAACGTTTATTGCTATACATTCAAGAAGGGTTTACTTAGGTGTTTGAATCATTTGTTGAGAACATGTTAAAATAGTTATTATTTGCAGAAAAATTTTAACTCATATTCTGTTTCTATGATTAATTTCACTACATACTCTGTTAATACAAAAAGTTAATGTTAGTTTTTGAAGCCAACTTTTTAATTACAATCTTTTAACATCTTTACTGATTCAGGTTTTATGATGTATACTTCATTTGTCAAGTTTCTTGATAACCCAGAATCTTTGAAACTGGTATGACATGTTTTTACATACATAATTTATTTTTATTGAGATATATATATTTAACAATTCTTATGGTTTATATTTTCTTACACTACTTAAAAATTATATACAGGATGTACCTATAGCCTTTGCTAATCAAAAGTGGGGAGATTGTTGGCAAACAAATAGGTTGCGAATCTATCATGAGTCTGGTAAAAAATGGGTTGTGAGGGTCAGAACAGAAAATTCAATGCCAATAATAACTGACGGTTGGGACAATGTTGTTAAAGATCTCAATCTGCCGAGGGATACTTTGTTGGTTTTCAAACCGTTAGGTGATTTTGGACTTGAACTTTCATGTTTTGTTGATGGCATGTGTGGTGAATCTTATTTCACGTTTAATCGTTATGCAAGATTTGGTTTTACGGTATGAGTATTGATCTTAACTTGAATTCTTTTGCATCTTTAACGTGTCAACACTTACTCTCATAAGTTACATACTTCACGTATAGTATTCATTATTTTTAATTTTATGCAGGTAATCGAAGACTGCTTCATTAAGCAATTTTACGTAAACAGCCCACCAAGTGGCAAATTTCAAATCTGTTATAAGGGTTCCTATTGGAATGTTGAGGCGTCTAAGGTTGATACCAACTTTGTATTTGCTAGAGGATGGCCGGAAATGTGCAACGATGTTGGGATACTGGAGGATGATTTGCTTGTGTTTAGCAGAATTGATGATGTTGTTTTTGAGGTAGTAGTTTATAGAGATGAGACTGAGATTTGCTTTTTGAAGAAACCTGAATCTGACGATGATAGTGTACTTGAGATATCAAAGGCTGATTATGTTGAGAATGCATTCAAGGTACGTAAGTATTTAGCATTAACAGTAAAAGTTTTATTTTTTTAGCATTATATTAATTATTTCATTAATGTTGACCAGGACATCTATGAGGATGAAGAAGTTGCGACTGTAGGTGAAGGTAGAACCGTTACTCAGGTACTTACTAAATTATTAAAAAAATTATTTTTAATTTAACACATATAAGAATTTAATGTTTTTACAACTATTAGTAATGCTGTTTACTGATGTTATATTTATCCAATAATGTATTATTTAGAAGAAGTTACCAACCAATGCCGAATGCACGTCGAAGAGACGCATGTCTTCACGATTGAACAAAACCCAAGATGTAAGTTTACCATCTTAAAGATTGTTATATTACTATTGTTATTAAAGTTACTCTATGACAACAGGTTAAGAAGAAAGGTAAAGTTACTTCTGAGAGAAAGGAGATGGTCAAGAAAACGACTAAGGGAAATGCTGCCTTACCTGTCGACACAAGTGATCATATTGGATGTTCTTCATCTGCTCGTAAAGTTAAGGTATCTATACTTGCCAGTTAATTAGTATATGTTATATAAACTGTTTTTTTATGCATATATTCAACATTCCTTTAATTCACATGTATATGTTTACTTTTTCATCAAGGGGAAGAGAGCCGCCAACGTTCAGAAAAAGCTTAACCGTAGAAATAAGATTGCAAAGACTGCAAAAAAAACATTCTGGACATCTTCTCGACCCTGAGTTCTTTCATTTTGATCACAAAGGAGACTATAGGCTGGTATACCATTTTTTATAACAAACTAATGATTTATGTTTATTTGTCTAACTATTATTTTTTTCCACACAATACATGTAGCGTCTTCCTGCTGAAGTTACCAGACGAGCAGGTCTTTCTCTTGATCTTCATCCTTTGAAAGTTCAAAACATGCTTGGAGTTGTGGAGGTTTATCATGTTAAGTCGGAGTTAAATGAATTGAACCCACATTATGCGTTGGACGGTTGGCGAAAGTTTATGACTGACAATAACTTGAGGTTTGGTGATATGTTGCACTTCACATACGAGTCTTCGCAACAGAAGATCGTATTAAATCAAGTTACGTCAGTTTAACAAAGACATTTAAGTATGTTCTGATATCAGATACTATAACTATGAATTATTTGATGGTGATGTATGTTTTTTTTTTAATTATTAACTTGATGGTTTGTTTCTATGTATGGCTAACATGATAAAACACTGTTATTAGCACTTTATGTTTTATATATAGATAATATGATGTTTCTTCTGCATTTATGGGTTTATGAATTCAGAATAATGGATGGATATATATGACTGTATTTGGCATGATGATGTTGTGTTTCATATTGTAAAAACCACGGAATTGTCAGATAATAGATTGCTTTGGCCGATTAGATTATGTGTTAAATTATAGTTCTTTAAGTCATTGTTTCATTTTCTTGAATTCTATGTAATTTTGTAAAGAATTACAATAACAAACAGTGATTTGAACATCTATTTGCCTTTTGGTCAATAGTTAATGGAAACCCATGTTAGCTTGAACAGTGTTTTGAAGAGGAAAACAGTGTGAGAAGACAGTAGATCTTATTAAGTTAAACATCTGTTCAGGCTTAAACAGATGTTTGGCCTTTAACAGATGTTTGGCCTTTTATATCTGAGGTTTGGACTTAAACAGTTGTTTGACCTTATACAGATGTTTGGCCATAAACAGATGTTTGACCTTAAACAGATGTTTTGCCTTAAACAGATGTTTCGCCTTCTATATCAGATATTTGGACTTAAATAGATGTTTGACCTTAAACAGATGTTTGGCCATAAACAGATGTTTGGCCTTAAACCAAACAACTGTTTAAGGTCAACATCTGTTTGACTATTAGTCAACATCTGATTGACTTTTGGTCAACATCGGCTACATTCTCGTGTTTGACATAATTCAAAATCCAAAGCTGACGATGATTGTTTTCCATCCTGGTGGAAGTAAATTTATAATCCCAAAAAAAGAACATGTTGAACAAAAAGAAGCGCACACGCATAACCAAGGATGCCACAACAAAGCACCATCATCTATAGGAGACAACAGCACATTTGAAAAAAAATAACACAACATCATACCATAACAAACAATTGACTCGCGTATAACACAATCCATATGAAAAAAAAAACACAACTATAATTTAGAATATATATACAACTAACATATAACATGTAGCTAATCATCACTTAAGTTATCTAGACTATAAAAATAACTGACATTGGAAAAACACAATATATATATATATATATATAACAAATATTTTTCTAAACCACTTTACATTAATTACTTGAAAAGACTCAACTGCAAATGAAAAGACCATTTCAATATTTCATCATTGTATCTTAGCTCAGATGCCAATAAGAAATCATTACAATTCTTTCACACAAGTTGTTAATCCTATTATATAAAATACCTCCTAACTACATCCTTTACTCACCTCTTCAACAACTTTCTATCTTCACTCAACTCTTCTCTGTTCTAACTACAATGAATACATCAAACTCCAAAGGTTGGTCTGAACTGTCCCAAGTTAAAAGGGATATCTATGAAGGATTCAAAGGTCAACATGAAGACACAGAAAGAGAGATCAGAGATAGCTTGATTGACATAACACGTCTACTTCAACAGCAACTACGGGAGAATAAGAAGATGAGAATGAAGATCAAGAGCAACCCACCTTCACATGAACAGAACATTGCTGGGTTACTTCTATCTGATGAACAAAGGGAGACACAAGATCTTCTTGATAAAGCAAACAGCTTAGCTGACCAATACACAGCAAAAACCAACCAAGGAAAGCAAGCTCTTGCTAAATTTCTGGCTTCTTAAACTGAATGCAAATTAGTTTGTTTGTTGTGCATGTAGCTGTTGGTATGGGATTTCTTTCCATGATAGTAGGACATCTTCCTTAAGTTTTTGCATTTTGATCTCATACTTAACGACCATCATGATTCCACATCTAATGTATTGACAAATTTTGTTATTATGTATAATTTTGTCAATGAATGATGGTTATATTTATGTTCATCTTATAAGTTTTTCTATATACAACTTAACTAATGTAGCATATTATTATTAACAACCAATATGTAAACTGAACTTCAATATTATACAAAAGAAGGATAGAACCAAATGATAAACATACCATATATTTCTACAACTGCCTTTTAGCACCCATTCATGAGTTGTACTAAATGATAAACATACATGATACATATACAAAAAAAAGCAATTGATGTTATCAGAATCTACACAAAAGCCAAAAAATACACGATGTATACTATCAAAATATAAATTAGTTGGTAAAACACAAACCATTTGAAAAAACACAATTCATGATAGCAGGTTTGTAGGACTTCTTCACCTACATATATAGTAAAACAAATTAACCTGAAAATATTAAAAGTTTGAAATAATATATGATTAAATAACACCAATCGGAATTAAATATCCATGCAGACAATTGTTAATACACTTATACATACAGAACTACTTGAAACAATAAACAAAATTCGAACACCACCATTCCCTATAATATAGCATAATAATTTTAATCGATCGGCGAAACACTGGTCTTGATAAATAATGCTCGTTTTGCACCGATGTAGCAATCAACATGTTGGAGGTAATTAAAAACTTCATTGCTCAGGTCAGCTTCAACAGCACCACTCCAAATGTTTTTTTATCAACCACTTGTTATTTTGAAATATAAACATGCACGATACATATACAAAAAAAGCAATTGATGTTATCAGGATCTCCCAAAGATATTACAAAAAAACACAATATATACTATAATATACAATTTCGTTGGTAAAACGCAAACCATTGTAAAAAACACAATTCATATTAATAGGTTTGTAGGACAACTTCACCTACATCTATAGTAAAACAAAAGAAAGAATGAAATCGTGTGGAAGAAGGCGAGAGTCGTCGAAATCTTAGGAAGTGTTAATTGTACAACATCAAAAATAGTTACTATTAGAATATTCTCTAAATATATTATGAAATTTGATTTTTGTAAATTATCAACCAAAATAGAATATGTGAATTTTAATCTTTTATATGAAAAGATAAATGTATAATAAAAAATATATATATTAAAAACAAAACGACGGCAACAACAATATATCAGATTTTATGAAATCTTCTCTTCAAAGCCATATTCTCTCTCATAATGAAAGGTGTATCAAAAAGTCAAAATATCCATCATAGTTGAACTTCTTTATGACTACCCTTCCATCAAAGATCCTTTCGATTAGTGGATTTGTGATAAGGGATTCAAAATTTCTCTCATTTGCATTGCTCATTTCTCCATCATACGGTTTCTAAGTCAACAAAAATCAGGTAAAGTAATTCCTTTTTTCAATCTTGATGTTCATTTGCCATTTGTTGGTTGGAATAAGTTAATGAAAATGGCAATCTGTATACAGAAACGTAGATGTAACTTGTTTGGTTGGCATATTTACCTTGATTCAGTTACATAACATACATATGTTCTTTGTGTATTAACTGCATACATGTCTTCGGGTATGAAAAAAAAAACAGATTTAGGAAGTCATCTGAACACAGGGAAATGCTAAAAGACATTAAATATAAGATGCACACCAGGTGTTCGAACAAATGACTGTATGAAAAAAATTGTACTTAACGAAAGTATCATTTTGTTAAAGTAAAACTTTCAACAATAGTGAGGTGTTTTATACGATTAGGTTGAATAAAAAGGGTTAGAAATATAAGATATGGTTATGTAATAAAAGAAAGTCACTAAAGTAGAATAAAGATGTAAAACGGCGAGGAATGGTATTATGCAGCTTATGTATGTTTGTCATTCCTTAAAGTACAACAAAAAGAAAAAATAAATAAATTTCGCATTACTAAAATGGGTCAACATTTTAAATGTTTCTTAGAATGGTTGGAGCTGAAAACGATGTTATCGTCATATCGGATTCTGAAGACTCTTCGGCTGAATCAGAGGAGTTTGATGATGATGAGACTGATCAGCTGATATTTTTTGTGCCATACACCAAACGGTTTGTAAGTTCCGACAAAATTATATGTTAATAGGCGTCTAATATGTTTACAAAATTTGGTTCAGTTTTGTATTTTTTAATACTTCAACATCATTAATGGAAATTATTATTATGTTTTGAAACTTATAACGCATACCGGTTGCAGTAGCACAGATGACAGGAATTGATGAAACCTTGAAAGTTAAGATCATCAACAGGCAGCATGTGGAGACAAAACATAATGTTAGGGCGGAGCCAAATAAAAACAGTATCAAGTACATTGTCAAAGGCTGGGCGAAATGGCTTAAAGATAACAACATAAAAAAGGTGATCATTGCATGTTCCAGTACTTTCCAGATATTTGTGCTTTGTTCCTTACCGATGTTTTTCGCTAGTGGTGATGTTTGAAACTTTGAAACAGGGTTGAACCATAACATATGGTAGTTTTGGAAAACGAAGAAACTTAGCGTAGCTTCTGTAGTGTTAAAATAGTTGTTTGTAAGTAGGTTAACATGTTTGTTAGTTCCAAACTTTACATAGTTTGGACGGCTACTATGTAACCGTGTTTATAAATATATACGTTTTCTAGTTCTAGTTTATATGTTAAATATTGAACATGTTTTTTTATCAATTGTATCACCATCGGAACTCATGACAAGCGAAATTGGAGTACCATTCTTCTTATCATCAGGCATACAGCTCTAAACCAAAATTGAAAAAGTCTATTAACAAAAGACAACAAAATGGAAAAGACAACTATAATACTTCAGTTAAAAGTTCATAGTACCTGACTAATCCCAACATTTGATTAACCAGATCAACAACTGATTCATCGTCAGTTATTCTTTGAATCTCGTATTCTTCATCACAATATGTCAAGTTAGTCTCGCTGACTTCAATCTTGAATGCAAACAATTTATCCACCAAAGTTTTTAATTCGTTTGGAAATCGCACAGTACCATCATCCTGTAAACATAAAAGATATAATATATATACAATTTCGTAAGTAAAACACAAATCACTGTAAAAAACACAATTCATATTATCAGGTTTGTAGGACAACTTCACCTACATCTATAGTAAAAGTAATAAAAATCAACTGTTGATGTTAACAGTTTTCACTCTTCTACAACTGCTTTTTAACACACATTCATGAGTTGTAATAAATAATAAACATGCAGGTTACATATACAGAAAAAAAACAATTGATGTTATCAAGATCTCCCAAGGATATTACACAAAAGCCAAAAAAATACAATATAAACTATAATATACAATTTTGTTGATAAAACACAAATCATTGTAAAAAACACAATTCATGTTATCAGGTTTGTAGGACAACTTCACTTACATCTATTACAACCACTGATTACAAATTACTAATTATAAGTAGAATACAAAACATATAAGCAAATTACTGCTTCAACTTTCCACTGTTGTAGTATAAGCACTGATGTTGAGCATCAGTGCTTTCTTCAAAGGTGATCAGTCCTTGAATAGGCAGGGCTTGTGTCTTCAGCAGTACTTAGGGAACAACAGTAGATAGAGCATCAGTATTTTAACAGCATCAGTCTTTAGAACAGTAGTTGTTGCAAGAGCAGTATTTGAGTCCATCAGATGTTAGGATCACTTTGAAGGGGAAAGTTTAGTACAAACATCTGCTTATGATGAATCCACTGTCCTGATCCGGTTTTGGCTTTAATCAACTGTTCCTTTGGTAGGGTTCAATCCCAACAATCTCCCCCTGGAACAGATGATGCCAAAACCCTTCATTATTGTAGATCTTTATTGCCTCATCAACAGTTTCCTTATCTGTCCTTTAAGTTGTAACTCAAAGTCCAGGGCATCTGTGTCATCCTCATCCCTGCACAGTGGAAGATCAAGGAGATCTTACAGATCTTCAACACCCATGCCCAATGCTTGTTCCCTTGATATTTTCTTCACTTCACCACTGGATTTGATCAGAGTCAACACGTGCGCCTGATTGTCAGACTTCCACTTTAGTATTTTTGAATCCATTGGGTTTCTTGGGAGAGGTTTTATTGCAGATGAGTTTGGAGATGGTGGCCTGGTAATAACTGGCTGAGCAGTGGTTGAAGGTTGTTCAGACTCAAGTCTTTCTTCAATCATTCTTTTAACTCCTACTTTCACAAGATACTCTTCTGCTTCTTGATCTGCTGCTGTTACTTTATCCATCTACTTTTGTCTCCTTCTTTGGTAAAGGAAGGCAGCTGGTGGAGCAGTGGATCTTTTGAATCGTTGCTTTTGTGGCTTTTCTGGAACCACTTCTTTAGAATAATCAGGCTTTTATGGAATATCAGGATTTTTCTTCCTTAGTTCTTCCAGCCTTTGGTAACTTTCCCTGACCTTGTCTTCCTTCCATCTTGTTACTTGATTTCTTGACCCAAAATTAGCAGTAATAAGTTCCTCTTTCATTCTTTTTAGCTCTAGCACCTTGTCTGGTAGATTTTTCATGTATTTTGACTAGAGAGGTGGAGTATATTTAACCTTGTCCTTATTCATCTTTTCAATCCTTTCTAACTCCTCTTTGAGTTCACCCACTGTCCATTCTTTATATTGAGCTTTGTCACCTTTGTACCATTTGAAGGCCATGATGTGCTCAATGTAATGTTTCTTCAAGGTTTCATCATCTCTTTCTGAAAGCTTTTGACGCAAATCTTTTGTAAACTGCTCCAATGTTCTGACTTGTGTGAGCAAGAATTGATAGTACCTTTGAATTTCTTTATCAGATTTTCCTTGTGAGTCTCTTTTAGAGATATTCTCTGCTTGTTGAGCTTTGACTTTCAGGTATTCTTCAATATTATTAGGCCTTGAATATCCTTGGACAGATGGTAGGTTTCTTTTAGCAGGGTCATCTTCAGAATAAAAAGATATGATTTCTTCTCTGACTGTTATAAGTTCCAGAGGATATTGGACAGCTGCTGAAACAATGGCAGTGTTTGGGTTAAAAGCCTGTGCAGAAGAAAGTGGAACAGGGTTTGGAATTATAGCAAGTGATAATGGTTGTGAAGATGTTGGTGGTGGTGGAGAATCATCATCTTTTAAAATCATCCTTCTCCTTTTTGGTTTAGGAGAGGCTGGTGGTGTTTTGGTTGGTTCAGAGGTGGTGGTGATTTGAGTGGTGGATATTGTAGTGGAAGGTGGTTGACAAACAGCTGTTGAAACAACTGGTGTTTCAACCACTGTTGTCACTACAACTGATGGTATATCATCAGCTGACTTCTGCTTTTTAGCAGGAGGTGATGGTGGCGATGAAGTTGTTTTTGGTGGTGAGGTGGTTTTTGGTGGTGATGGTATTTTTGGTGGGGAAGTGGTTGAAGTGGGAGCAGTGATTGTAGTTGAAGTGGTAGTTGTTGGGTTAACAGCTGTTGGTTTGGGAGAGGCTGGTGGTGTTTTGGTTGGTTCAGTGGTGGTGGTGATTTGAGTGGTGGTTATTGTAGTGGAAGGTGGTTGACAAACAGCTATTGAAACAACTGGTGTTTCAACCACTGTTGTCACTACAACTGATGATGTGTCATCAGCTGTCTTCTGCTTTTTAGCAGGATGTGATGGTGGTGATGAAGTTGTTTTTGGTGGTGAGGTGGTTTTTGGTGGTGATGGTATTTTTGGTGGGGTAGTGGTTGAAGTGGGAGCAGTGATTGTAGTTGAAGTGGTTGTTGGGTTAACAACTATTGAAACCACTGAAGTACCAACAGTTGTTGATATAGCAAGTGATACAACAGCTGTTGGTTTGGGAGATTGATGTGTGGAGTTTTTAGGAGGTTTGGGAGTATGTTTTGTGGATCTGGATGGTGTGTGTTTGGGTTCCCTCACTTTATGTTGGTGCATACGTCTGTCGACTTTGTCTTGTATCGAGTCACGTATTAGAATAGTTAAATCAGGGCACGGAAAATGAGAAAATCGGTCAACAGGCAAGTTCAAACGAAATTACATCATGTAATTCCGTTTGAAAGTGACAAGCCATTTCAAACGAAATTAGCTTTGCTAATTTCGCTTGAATCTGTTAATCCCGTTTGAAGGTAATCTCTTTTGAACTGTGATTCCGCTTGAGTCATGTTCAAACGGAATTAAGATGCCTATAAATAGCTAGTGCCTGATTTCGTTTGAGCAAGTCATGT
This sequence comes from Helianthus tuberosus, assembly GCA_030545235.1. Lineage (NCBI taxonomy): Eukaryota > Viridiplantae > Streptophyta > Magnoliopsida > Asterales > Asteraceae > Helianthus > Helianthus tuberosus. The sequence continues at coordinate 25,296 of JARYGA010001086.1, read as the reverse complement.
ATGTGTGTTTCCGGAGCCGAAGTGCTGCCAAAGTCTCGTCTTGCTGTAAAACTTTGTCAGATTAATCAGAAAGACCTTTAAAGTGATATTCTTGCTGAATCCAACTCAATATGTCTGTTTCCGCCTTTCATATTGAGTAGAACGCCTCTGATTGACTCGTTTCGGGTCCGTACACGATCCTACAAGTGGTATCAGAGCTCAGGAGGAGGAGTTCTGCAGATTTCAGCTTGATTTCATCTTGTTTTCTTACTTCTACACCTTCTTTTCTCAATTGAACAACTTTTTACGGTTAAAATCGGCTAATTTTCTCACATAACGTGCGAAATACAGTTTTACCAAACCCTTGAAAGTTTGAGACCCAAATTCAGTCTAAAGGTGACAAAATTGAACCAAAATGGTAATTTCGTTTGAACGAGTACCTTAATTCCGTTTGAAAGTTGGTGTTAATTCCGCTTGAAAAACGTAATTCCGCTTGAGTATTTCACATCAGAGTGTAATTCCGCTTGGAAAGTTCAAACGGAATTAGTAATTTCGTTTCAAATTGGATTCCGCTTGAAACTTCAAACGAAATCAGTGATTCCGTTTGAAGAGTCTAATTTCGCTTGAAACTTTAATTCCGTTTGAAGTTTGTGTGTAGGTTAATCTCGTTTGAAGGGGTGATTTTGCTTGAGTTGTTATCTCGTTTGAAAGACTTAATCTCGTTTGAAAGTGTCTGTTTGTGAAACTTTTTACCGAATCATGGAAGAAGAGTTCTACAACGCGTTTGCTACATCCCCGACTAGTCCAGCTGACATTGCTAAGAATATGAACTTGGAAAACGAAACTAGAACTTTGCAAAAACCCCCCCGAAACTCATGGGAATTGAAGAATATCATGGCTGGAAAAATTGTTTTGAGAATTGGGTTCAGGCAAACCATCTAAGAGCTTGGGAAAGCATTGAAACAAAATATGTTAGACCACAGAACGCTTTGAAAGTTGATAAAATCATCTCAGAATTTACAGACAAAGAGAGAGATAGTTATAAAGGAGAGAAAATGATGATTAGTCTTTTACAACAAGCTGTCAAAGAGGATATATTTGTGTTGCTTCAGCGTGATGGTAGTGCTTTTTCAATATGGGAGGCACTTGAGAAGAAATTTGAAGGAAGTACGGAAATGATCAATAGCAAAAAATCATTATTGAAGAAAGAATTTGAGTTGTTTACAAGTATGCCAGGTGAATCAACAAAGACTCTCATTGAGAGATATTATCATCTTGTACGTACCATGTCTCAGTTGAAAATTACTAAAACTCCAGCAGAATGGGTTGAGAAGTTAGCTGATGCTTTACCTCAGAAAGAATGGGGTACATATCTCATGATTTTAAAGAATAAAGGAGAGTTTCGTAAATTATCAATTGCACAATTCATTGAGAAGCTTGAGGGACAGGATCTTGAACAGCAAAAGATTGCCAGAATGAACAACTCGAACAATCAACAAGACATCAAATTGTACTATAAAGGAAATATTCAAACTGTTGAATCAAGTCCAAAGATTCAAACTGCTTTTAGTGCAGGAAATTCATCTGGATCAGTCAGTCAAAGTCCAATCAACACTAGTGGATTTTCAAATGTTAATCCTCCAAGTGTTCACAGTGCAAATGTTGGTAATGGACATATGATTAAGTGCAATGTTGCATTGCATCTTCAAAATGGTCAAAATTTTTCTGAAGAAGTTGTTAAAAGTCATATGGCATTACTGGTTACTGCTTTGGAATCGTATGAAGGATTGATTGCTGGAAGAATTGGTAATCCTACGCTAACCAAGGAAGATTATGACCAGATTGATGCAGAGGAATTGGAGCTTATGGATATTAAATGGTGTTTAGCAAGTGTTCTGAGGAGAGCTAAGAAATCCAAAATGATTACAGGAAGAAATGATTTCTTAGATGCAAATGTCTCTACTTTAGGTTTTGATAAATCTAAAGTTACTTGTTTTCGATGCAGGGAGAAAGGACATTTTAAGCGAGAATGTAAAAATCAAGAAGCAAATGGAGCAAAGAATTCGTTTGGTGGCCATGATTACTATCGGAAGGCTATATATCAACAAGTTGCTCATCAACCGCATCAACAAAAAGATTCACAAACTGCTCATGGGAAAATGATCGAAGATGCAAACAAGAAAGCTTATTATGGTATCATTGATCAAGACGATGAGAAAATGGCTCCAGGATTTAGCTGGGATAGGTTTGTGGATGAGAATAAGGAGTTTAAAGCTTTCATTGCTCAAATTGTTCAAAAGCCAGAATTGATGAAAGAATGGATAGCAGTGTTAGCTGATGAAGAGAAAAGTCAAGATGAAGAATCTGTTTCTTCTGAAAACAGTTCAACAGATACTAGTGATGATGATGAAGAAATTGAACAGATAAACATTGGAAAAACTCATTTATCTTCTGACAGTTTTGAATTTTATTTTGCAGATAAATTGAAGAAACTTAAAGAGAGAAAAGCTGCAAAAGAAAAGGAAGAAGTTAAGGTTGTTGAGAAGATTGTTGAAGTGGAAAAGGTAGTTGAAGTCAAGAAGATTGTGGAGATTGAAAAGATTGTTGAAGTCACAAAACCTTGTCTCACATGTTTGGAACCTTGCAAACAATGTGAAGATAAAGATGAAAGGTTTAGTGAGCTTGAAAAGTTGAAAGAGAAGTTGCTGTTTGATGTCAAGAATGTGAAAGAGTCGTACGATGTTTTGAACAAAACTGTGAATAGTTTGCAGAAGACAAACTCTGAAAGAGAAGATGCTTTGACAATGATGAATGCAACAATGATGTCCAAGCAAAAAGAGATCAATTACTACATTGAAGAGTGTGCTAAGTTGAAGCAGGAGTTGGAAATTGAAAAAGTTGAAAATGAAAGAATCAGACGATTACTGAAAAGTTACTCAAGTTCTGATTACTTAATTAACAGAATTTATCCAACTGTTGCAGGTTTTGAAGTGTTTGAAGACAAGAAGCCGAAGAAAAAGGATACTGGTAAGAAATAGAGTGTCTGTTATAACAAGTGTCCGCCTCCGATTTGGGAAGGGTACTCGCCTAGAAAACCAAATGAAGAACAAGTAAAAAAGGCAGTCAATATAAAGTTAGAATCCGAGATAACCGACGTGTTACCAGACAATATTGACATCACATTCACAGCGTCCGACATAGATCATGAGTCTGAGTTAATAAAAAGGATGGTCGATCAGGTGTTAGATAAGGATGAGGAGTCCGAATCACAGTCTGAGTCCGGGAGTTCGAGTTCGTCTGTCAAGAGTTGAAAGTCGTCGGGAAAACGGGTGTATAGTAAAGAATTTTTGTTGTCAAAATCTAATTTGAATGACGAAACATTTGAAGTTGCATATACTTTGAATGATTCTGACAAATTATATTTTGATAAAGAATTTCCAATAAGAGGTGTGAAAAATGAAATGATAAACAAGGTTTTCAAACTAACAGAAATTAATATTTCTGAAATAAAAGATGTAAATCTTTCTAAAAAACCTAAACCTTACACCTCAAGAGTGCAACAACGGTTAAACAAGAAAATGGGTTACAGTTCTGGTTCAGGTTTTCAAAATAAACCAAACCATAATGGTAATTACAAAAAGAAAGGATTAGGTTTTATACCACCTGAAAATCATAAAAATGAGAAAATTTCTAAAAATACAAAATTTGTTTCAGGTACTTCTGCTGAGGATGAAAAGAAGAGCTCATTCTGGAGACAGTCAAATCAGGAATTTCTTGCTGAAAAGAAGAAAACTGAAGCTCATCAGAGAAAAGAGACTAGAACCTGTTACAGATGTCAAGAAGTTGGTCACATCGCCTGGAACTGTCCTAAGGCAACCAACACAAAACAGGGAATTTCAGAAAAACTCAAAGAAATAGTTGTTGATAAAACCGAACCACCAACTGAAAGGTTTAAAATGTTTAAAAATTCAAAATACGAAGTTGGTGAGTGTTCGAAAAGGTTTTACAAGCGAAGGGGAAATCTTGACAACCAAACTTGGGTTGTTAAGAAATCAGATGTAAAACCTGGCGATGAATCTGATTCCACAAAATCAGAAGAGCCACAAGTTGCTAAAAATGGTGAAAACTCAGTTCCGCCTTTGGATGATGTTCATTTTCCACCATTGCGGACTGAGAACTTTAAATCAAAAGTTGGGAAAGTTGAGATCTCGAATTAATTTTATTCTGAAAAGAAAGAATTTGATGTTGAGAAAGCGTTTAATGGGAATGTTAAAAAGATTTTTGGGAAAATGGTCGAGGGAAAGGCCAAAGGGGTTAAAGAATTTTACGAATCAAAGAAGGCAACTTACAGCCCAACCCCTAGTGAAGTTGAGAAAGTCACATCCAAGTTTAGTCAGGCTTGGATGGCAGTTTTTCATGAGTAAAAAACCTGACTTGCCGGAACTCCCAAGTTGGTAATCGTGGAGCAGGTATCGGCATCTTTCTTGAGAAATTCACGTAGGTGATATTTCGGCTTACAAGTGGTAAATCAGGGACATTAAGTTGTACTTGATTTTGTACAAGTGATATTTGTTGGTAATATCTAAAATTGTTAAACTTTTCAAGTGATACTAAGAAAAACAATGTGATGAACCCCTAACCTAAAAGTGGTAAAATCAACAAAACTTATTTTCCGGAAAAATCATTTTGGTTAAAACAAACTTAAGTGTTTTGAAAATCATAATGAGAAAATAGTTTGTTGAAAAGGGGAGTTCTGATTGTTTATGCCAAGTGGATGGCGATTTGAAGCAATTCGATATCGGTTGTCACTTTTCTTGTATAGTTTGTTTTCAAATTTCTTTAAATGTGTTTGAATTTTAGGGGGAGTAAGAATTTCAGAAAATCCAAAAACATTAGAAAATTTGAAAAAGACAAAAACATGATAAAATTCAAAATGAGTGTTTTGTTGTAGAAAAGAGGAAATGATAGTACATCAGTAGACAGTTACAGTATGCTAAAGAAATGTTTTGTTTAAATAGCGTTAAACGGTCTCACTGATGATATGCCGATAGGTTTTTACACAGTTAGTAAGCTTTTTCGGGATATAAACTTAAATTCAAACTTGCTTATTTCGTGGGGAACACTACTTGGATATATAGGTAACCCCTGAAATTTCGTTTGAAGGATGCCTCTTTCTGAGATACTAGGTCTTTATGCTCAGTGATATCTGGGGTATTATCCCGGGACTTCTGATTTTGCGAAAGCAGTGGCCTAGTCCCCGGAGAATACTTTACGCTTGCTTGAAATAAATGCCTGCCCTCAGCATAAAAAATGATGAAACATTGCAAAATGAAAATCATGTGCTGTTGTAAAAAAGATCCTCTAAAGGGGACCCACCAAAAGTCGAAGCCGTCATCTCTCTGCTGAACGGAAGTTCTGACCTGAGCTCTCACGGTCCTTCGCATTTAACCCCTTACAGATATCATCTGTGGTATACTCACCTGTAAGACTGAATATTGGGATCTGGATACGGGAGTATATTCAAGAGGTGGGACACATGAATGATTTTAAGTTCTTAATACACCAAATTCATATCCTGAATCAGTTGAAATTTGTGTGAGAATTTAAGTGGATCAGTATATTGGCAATCTAAGTGAACTGTTTAATTCTTAATGTGTAACTAAGCTCAACGGTACTTGTGACTTGTCAAAAACTGATATGATCCTCTTACACAAACTTACAAAAAATATTGTATGTAAATATTTCTTTACTGCATTTCATTTCATTCAAAAATTCCAAAAAGATTTTCAGTGTGTTTTAGCATAAATTTTGAAAAATACAAAAAGATTTTCGACAACTGATGTTGGTGAGCTGATTTTCAAAATTCCAAGTGCTAAACATGATGAGCATGTGGTGAGGGGGAGTTTGTGTTTAAATGAGAAAAGATTTTGAATATTTACTTACAAGTGGTTCATCAATTATTAACATTGTTAAATCATTATGGATAAATTTGAGAGGGAGTCTAGTTATATAAATTGGTAAAATGTTAAATTTGTGAAATTTATTGTGAGGTAGAGGATGTGCAGGATAGCCTGGATTCTGAGTCTGAGTATAGAGTCAGGTCATGATCCTGATCCTGTGAAAGCCAGATTGCAATCAACATCCGAGGATAGATAAGATTGTTCGAGGGGAGTCTGTTGATGCTGAAGAGGAGAATAAAGAGAAGATTGAGGAAGTTTTACACTGTCAGATACTTCAGAGAGCAATCAGACTGATAAAGACTGAAGACGTTGAAGACTCGACACTTAAGACTCGTCAACATCCGAGGGGGAGTCTGTTGGTGCATACGTATGTCGACTTCGTCTTGTATCGAGTCATGTATTAGAATAGTTTAATCAGGGCACGGAAAACGAGAAAATAGGTCAACAGGCAAGTTCAAACGAATTACATCATGTAATTCCGTTTGAAAGTGACAAGCCATTTCAAACGAAATTAGCTTTGCTAATTTCGCTTGAATCTGTTAATCCCGTTTGAAGGTAATCTCGTTTGAACTGTGATTCCGCTTGAGTCATGTTCAAGCGGAATTAAGATGCCTATAAATAGCTAGTGCCTGATTTCGTTTGAGCAAGTCATGTATGTGTGTTTCCGGAGCCGAAGTGCTGCCGAAGTCTCGTCTTGCTGTAAAACATTGTCAGATTAATCAGAAAGACCTTTAAAGTGATATTCTTGCTGAATCCAACTCAATATGTCTGTTTCCGCCTTTCATATTGAGTAGAACGCCTCTGATTGACTCGTTTCGAGTCCGTACACGATCCTACACTTTATCATCCTTTGGCTCAGAAGCACCCTGCTCATTCATTTCCATAAAAACTCTCTTCTCCTGATCAAACCTTGCTTTATCCTTTGCCTCCATATCCCTTTTTACCCTTGCTTTTGCATCAGCAATGGCATTTGTGGTTACATCAATCTTTTTAGAGCCATCTGGCAAAGGGATGTCTGCAAGCATACTTGAATTGTCTGGTGCAATGTACAGACCATCTTCATATCCCTTCTTTTTCAACTGCTTCATTTTCTCCCCCTTTTTGGCATCAGCTGGTGGTGGGTTGTCCACAAAGATGATAGAGGGAGGAGCAGTGCAAGTGGTGTTCAGTAAATGGGCCTTGATTGCCTTGATATCAGCCTGGGTATCTTTAAACCTTGCTTCCATGAGATTTCTGATCTTTTGAACTTGTATCTGATTTTGCTCATCAGCTAATTCTCTTTGATGATGGATCAGAGGTTGAAACAAACTCCACAGCTCATTTGGTGTAGGGGCAGATGATTGAGCAGCTGTTGGAGTTGGTGCAACAGTGGGTGGTAGCTTTTGAACTTTCAACAACTGTTGCAACATGTCTTTGCTTTCTGCAACAGATGTATCAAGCTTGTCAACTCTATCCGTCAATTCTCGGTACATTAAACCATCACCCAATTTAATGGGATCATCTGATTTCCCACATTCAGTGGTTGTAACAGTGGTTGACTCGGGGAATGTATTCCAAAAGTCATCCACTGATGCCCCTTTGTATTGGAACTGGGGACTTCTTCCTTCAGCTGGGGTGACCACTAGGGAACCGGTAAAAACTGGATGCACCATGGTTCCCAAAGAAGGAATTTCCTTCAAGGAAGTCTAATTGATGTAACTACTGTCCAAGTGCAAACCAGTGGGTTCAGCACTTGTAGTAGCGGCTTCACTTGAACTACCACCAATAGTTACATGTAACTCAAGGGGTGTAACCTCCTCAGGTGTTGTTGGTGGGTTAGCAATGATTGAAACAACATACTCAGTCACTTTCTGAGGTATAATCTCATTAACAGGTGATTGAGATGAACTAATTTGTGTCTGGTTTAAATCAATAGCATCCTACAAAAGTTTTGTTTGTGGTGGAATTTGGGAAGTGAGGATGGGTGTGGAAAGAGAATTTACCCTGGACAGTGGGTTGTGGATGATGGAAACAACTGATTCCAGAGCATCATATTATGGTGTCCCTATTCTTACAACCTGTTCTTTTTTAGAAGAAGCAGGAAGAGTTTGAGGCATGGGTTGAGATCTTTCTACCATCTGCTGTGAGGAAGTAGCAGCAGTGGTTTCTAGTAACTTTTGTGTTGTCACTGGCAGTTTCTCTGGGATCTCATCTTCCAGAGTTGGCTTTCTTGTAGGTTTGGGGGGCTTTTGAGTTTTCTTTTGTCTTGGTTTTCTGGTGGTTTTAGGTGTGGGTTTCACAGCAGTTGTTTTGCTGTTGTGATCACCTAGAGCAGTGGGCTCAGCAGCAGGTGCCTGAGGAGCAGTGGGCTCAGCAGCAGGTGCCTGTTTGGGGTTTTGCTCAGGGTTTTATAAAGGAAAAAGAGAAAGCTGACGTGGCAGCGGTTACAAAAGATCTGACCGCTATGTACTGTCCACGTGCCAACCCTTGATGAGTAATGGAAGACAGTTGTTTTATGAAACCACTGATTGAACAATATCAGTGGTTGCAACGGTTATAATGAAAACAGTGGGAGATTTTAACTATTAGTGGATAGCATATCAGTGGATGAAAACACTGATTTTGAACAACAGTGATATCCAAGGAAATGAGAGAACAGGAGTTGACTTTCAGCAGTGGGCAGCTTTTCAAAGTGCAGATGTTTGAACAAAACAGTGGTTATGGGAGTGGACATATTTTCACAGAGTAGATGTTTGAACAAAACAGTGGTCCGCCTATTCAATTGAGATGAACCATTGCATTACATCCCTATTAAGAACATCAATAACCATGTCTATATTTAAGATAATAATGACTTTTTATTCGATTGCGATTAGTAACTACAACTGCTCTTATATTCTTACATTTAATTCACACAATTTAAAACTTTTAAGTAACTATTTTTAAATTGATTAACATAGCAATTGCTAACACCATTAAATAAAGATAGATGAGATCTATCAAAGTTAGATGTTTATGATATAGATAGTGTTTTTTTCATGTGTGCAACTCTATATTCAGGCACAATTTAACATCAAAATAAACCAAATCAATTACAATTCTCCAGATGGTCGCTCGAAGAAATTAAACTGAAGATATTAAATGTTTGAAATAATATATGATTAAATAACCACAATAAAAAAACGACCATAATAAAAAACACAATTCATCCAGACTAACTTTCAAGAAACAAAACAAAACATTTCGTTAAAATAAAAATACCACCAATAACTCCTAATAATTGAATACAAACCACTTCACTATAACAACAACTATCACTAAACTTAACAAAATTACTTATAAGGAAAGTAAAAACCTACGCTTCAACTCCATTGACTCATTAACTTGTCTAAATATCTCTAACATCTCTGCCATTAACTGAACATCTTTGTTCCCACTCTCACCATTATTCAAAAGTGACAGGTCACGAACAACAGTTGGAGGCAATAAACGCAACGTCTCAGTTACATCATCACGAGAGCCAACTCTAGTCTTCAAAGAATGAAAGCATTTCCTTAGATCTTTAGAAAACTCTAACTCAGCTTCCAATTCTTCCATCACTGCTTTATAAAACAGTTCCTTCAAATCTTCTCCTTGATTACTTGATGAAGCCATTGAAAAAAGTTAACTTTTTAATTAGAAATCAGTAAAACTTAAATAACTTGAGATACGATATACATGAAAGGTATGCATATTTATATATATAAAAGGCTTATGGTCACTAACGCGGAACTATTAATGGCAGCAACGGTTACATGATGTAAAAATTGCTCCGGGAAACGATACAATCATACAAAAAACTGAAGAGACACACGTTTACATACAGTCATTACTATAAACACACAAACCATTAATTAAACACGGGAAACTTAAACTGGTACACGGCTTACTATGCATGAATCAACGAAAATTTTAATTACCCTTTAATTTATAACGAAAATATTACAAACAAAGAAAAACATGCATGTTTAAGGGAAAGGAAAATACACACATAAAATAACTCCAACTCAACAGAGTATCATTACCAAAATATAATAACCATCATCATACATAAAAAAACAACATAACTAATCTTCGCCGAAACTGTCGATTTCAATCACCTCATCCCACTTCCAATTCTTCAGCGCCTTTACCCTTTGATTAATTCTTCTGAAATTACGAGGCTAGAGAATAATATGTCAGTCACTCATCTAGAATATTAACTAAACACAACTAAACATATAGATATGGAACCAACCTTGTTGATCTCATGCTTTATAGAATTGTCAGGACATCCAACCAAAGCACCAAACTCCAAGTCAAAGCCTTTAGATTTGTTCTGAAATTTACAAAACAAAATATAAGCAAACATAATAAGATTCAGCATAAACATCACTAACTATCACTAACAAAATAATTTACATACTTTAACATAAACGATTTACCTTTCAAGCTCCGATTGAAGACATAGTCAAGTCAGGAAGTACTCCAAACAATTCTTCAAACTGAAAAACAATATACTCATTAATAAAATAAACTACCATGTTGAACTAAAACAATGTTATCTTACACTTATAAAAGAATTATTACATACATCTCCAGTTTCATCAGATATCTTACTCAACTTTTGAAAATAATCTGTAAAAAATAAACCAAAAAACACAGTATCTGTAAAAATATACTCATTAATAAAATAAACTACCATGTTCAACTGTTGTCATAGTATATTACAAAAATAAACCAAAAAACACAGTATCTGTAAAAAAAAACAATGATTTTTAAAAATACACAACATGATAAAATATTGTCAGCCGCCACCTGGAAAAGAAAAAAAACAACTGGAAAAGGAAAAAAAACAACTATCAACCACTGTTGTCATAGTATATTACAAAAAAAAAACAAAAAAACCATCACAAAAAACACAATAGCTGTAAATAACACAATGATTTTAAGTAACACACAATATCATAAATAATAACAGAAACTTCATCATAAGCTTGCTTCTAAATGTACATTCTCATTAGAACAATAAGAAAATTCATGCAAATGACCATCCACACACTCGTCAGCTACAATCTGACAAAAAAAGCATGTCAATGATTTTTTACTATAATAACACAAAATATTCATACAAACACAAAACGATTGTAAAAAACACAATGCTATGTAAATCCCAATACTTGACAAAACAAAATGATAATACATTCCCAACTATATTAGAAGACTTCATATATGCTGGCTGCTTGATTTCCACAACACTGTCCAACCCAGCAAACTGAAAAACAAAGCATAATTATTCAAATGAACAAACATGGTTAAATAAACACAATACCATATAAATTAACAACTTACATTTTTCCCCGTAATTGAATCCTCATCATACACAGCATTATCCATCGATCATAACTGAAGCAAAACAAACAAACTAAATAAGAAACTATTTTCGAAACATAACAAACATCATAAACACATAAAATATGTAACCACCTTACATTGATATCCTTTATTGAAAACGATGTAATGCAAAGCATACACGGACATATATATACATCTTGTATGCTAACTACCACGTAGAAGTTATCCAAGATGAACCGACAAGGTTGAGGGAGCGTACCCACGTAGCGAGAAACATGCAGAAAACACAACAAAACTTAACTGGCGTTGAAAAAACAAACTGCCAAAGTTTTTGGGTTTGAACGGACGAGATTAAATCTTGAAGGTAACCGCCTGAATTATTACGGTCAGGATCTACTTGAACGTGGGTTTGACCGACGGTTGTTTTGCGGCGAACAATTTATTAATAATGGGGCGTGATCTCATGCCAAATCCAACTATGGCGCCCCTATAGCGCCTCCAACACCACTACGGCGGTAGCTATGGGGTGGGCAAATCATTCTCCCGTGATTATCTTCGCGGCGTCATCTTTTCCAGGATGTTCCCCCTACTCACACACATATATATACATACATATGTATGTATAAATGAAGGGGTTATATAACCCCCTTACCACTACACCCTCTTGTGATATAAAGCCCCATAACGCCCCTCTCTTACGCATTTCGCCACTTGTCGCATAACGCCCACAAAAGGGGCTTTATGACTACACATGGCCTTAACAACCTTTTTTATAATTTTAAATATTTAATGATAGTAATAGTATTTATAAATAATTTAGGTGCAAGAAGTCGATGGTACCAAAATCTATCATTGTCTCGTTTTGATTGTGTTATTAGCTAATCATAAATATTAAGTACTAAATATTATCAATAACTTTTTTTATTATTCATAACTAGATATTAGTTTTAAGTTTTATTGTTACCTAATTATAGTCATAACTCTCAACGCTAATTTTAGATAGAGTTAAATGCCATTTTGGTTCCTGTGGTTTGGGTTATTTTGCTAGTTTAGGGGTTGTTTGTTTATCTATTAATAAGACTCTTAATGATTCAGATATCTTATTGGTTCAGCACTTAATGGTTCAGACTGTTTGTTTCACGAGCAGATGTCTGATTGGTTCAGACATTTGTCTCTGGATGGTTAAATATTATACTGAGTCTGAATGGTTAAGACCTCTAATCTGAATTGGTCAGACAATAGCCTCTGAACGGTTAAGCAATATATTGGCTCTTAATGGTTCAGACATTTTACTGGGTTCAGACCTCTTACTGATTTAGCACTTAACCATTCAGAAGTTGCCAAACAGCCCCTTAGTCCAAAGGTTTCATTTTTCGCATGTGAGTCCAAAAAGGTTTCACCGTTGCTATTTTAGTCAACTGGGTTAATTTCATCCATTATTTATGTTAACGAGAAAGACAATTCGGTTATTTTATATGTAATTATGTTAACTAGAAGGACAATTCAGCCATATAAAATGACCGAATTACCCTTCTTGTTAACAAAAATAATTGATAAAGTTAACTTAGTGGACTAAAATGACAACAGTGAAACTTTTTGGACCCACAGGCAAAAAATAAAACATTTTGACTAAACTGTCTAAATAGCTCAAACCACAAAGACTAAAATGACATTTAACTCTTTTAGATAATTGTAAAGTAATGCAAAAATCAAAGCATTGTCATTCGTTTAATAAATATGAAATACAATTAGAAATCACGTTTAACTTTTCTACAAACAATGCACATGTCTTAGAGAAGTGTTGTCTTGTAGCATAAAGCTTGTGTTGATTTGTTTTTTATATGTAGTTTACATCATAGGCTACTTTTACACCATTAATTTGATGAAAAAAAAAGTTAATATTCACATAGATCTATCTCTTTCTATACATATATAGAGATAGAGTAAAAAATAGTAAAAGAATAAGATGTAGGCAGTGGCGGATCTACCTACATCTATGGGTGGGCGGCCGCACCCCTTGAAAAAAAAAATTAGTGTATATTTTAGGCAAAAATCCCGACCGCACCTCTTGAAAATATGATTGAACACCTCATCTGCACCCTCACTAAATAATTTCTGGATCCGCCACTGCTCATATAGGATGTGAGAATAGTGAGAGAAAAGAAAACGATAAAACATTCGGGTTTAAAAAGCTGATGGCCAAAAAATTAGTTTAATGTTTTGTAGAACTAAATAAAACCTTTGGCGCGTACGTGGGTTTAAATGCCGCAAGAAAGCTTGGATGTAAAAGTAATCGTAAAAATGTACAAATAATCTTATTTGATTGTATTTATAGTTAAGAAAAAAATAATAATCTCAGTATTGAGAAGTCCGAGGTGGAATTATATTATTTATATTATTCTATCATTATTGAACTATTTAAAAAGATTCGCATATATTGAGTTGGAGTTCGTGTTTGTGTTTATGCTTGTTCTTTAATTTATAAACACCTTGCTCATTTCTCTTATTCAATTCTCTTTTGGTTTTATATTAAGTTTCATTATTGGGATCAATCAATTGATTCTTATTATTATTCTTTTTAAGTCATAACGCTAATGATTCTTAGAATTAATTTTAGTTAATAACCTATGTTAAACCATGTCATGTGTAATAGTAGATAATTTTTTACCTTACTATCCTCCTTAATTTGTCTATATTTAGAAACTAAAAAGAAAACCCAAATAGTCCTTCTCTAAACATATAAGACCATGCGTAATGAGTATTCAGGGGCGGACCTACATAGTGGTCAGGGTGGGCGCACCCCTTGAAAAAAAAAATTAGTGTATATTTTAGGCAAAAAAACCCGACCGCACCCCTTGAAAATATGGTTGAACACCTCATCCGCACCCCCAGCAAATAATTTCTGGGCCCGCCACTGTGAGTATTATAGGAGCGTGAAGTGGCTTGACAATGCCCCCAACACCATCCTGTGGGCTTTATATGGGCATGCAAAGAAAGAGACATTTCTAGTATAATGCCCAATAAGGATCAAAATTGGAACTTGATGATGGATGGGGCATTAAGAGGCTTTAACCATAACACAACTTTTTAAGGGGCATTATAATATTGAAGTTGCAAAAAATGCTCATTAAAAGAAATTAACCATTACGAATGACCTAATTAGAATCATAAATAGTTGTATACATTAAGCAATTAATGTTAGATGCATAGGCTAAGTAAGGATCTCAATATTGTAAAGGCTCATCATATGTTCACAAACTTAGCCCTCTTTTGCTTGGTACGATTTTCAAAGTCTATAAATGATTAACTAATGTTGGTCAGTGTACGTAAATATGTCAAGTATAATTTTTATCAAGTTATGGAGAAAATAAAGGCATGCGGTTAGGGTTTTAAACGAACTAAACGTTTAGTGAATAATTTGTGAACCGTTTGACGGGAAGTTCGTTCGTTTAATAAATGAGTGAACATGAATAAGATATTTTGTTCGATTAGTTATATGAACAAACATGTACATAGGTCTCGTCGTTCGATTGTTTTCGTGAACGTTCGGTAACGTGTTCGTGAACATTTGTTCATGTATGCTTGTTTTTGTTGTTCATGAAAGATTTTTGTACTTTCATTTTGTCTAAACTTTTCATAGTTCTTAATTTTTGTTTATTTTATTACCCTAACAATTAAAATAGGAAACCTTATCTCACAGTTTTATGTATCATTCCCTTTTCATTCCTCAGTAATCACATCGACCTTCATTCCACGATTACGCCTTTAAGTTCCAGCGCTGCTCCCTCAATCATTCACCTCTAGCCTCCATCGCTTTCACCGATTTTATTTGTGTTCGTGAACATGTTCATTTCCTTAATGAACGAACACGAACATAAAATCTAGTTCGGTGGATGTTCATGAACCGTTCATGAACACATTTATTTACTTAACGAACGAACACAAACAAGACCTTGTTAATATTCGTTTGGTTCATTAACAGCCCTACATATAGTTACAAGATGGAACTTGAAATACGTTTATAAGTGGCAAGCCTCTTTATTTGTTAGCTCTATTTTCAATTGAATTGGTGGGGCTTTAAATGATGAAAACACCCTAAAACACACCCACATCCACACACGCATTGTGATTGTGATCAAAGTCGACAACCTGCGTTTATATTTTTACTAGGTTATTACCCGTGATTGCTTCCCGGGCTCGGAAAACTTAGTTATATTAATTATTATTTGTTATTAATACAACATCAAGCATCTCATTGGATTCAACAACTGATAGGATCTGAGTTTGATATGATTGTGTTTGTTTAACTAAAATGAAGATGAATCAGAAATAATTGCAGCGGAAATAGATGAATAAACTTTCAACACAATCAAAGAGAGAATAATTTTAAGCAAACATGTTTAACATAGAGTCGAATGATTGTATTTGATTACAATACTCAAAAGTAATGCATGCATGCAAAAACTCTCCCCCAACAGTGATTGAAAAACTGATGTTTGGTCAATCAATGTTCATAACTTGTTTGGCTATGTTTTGAAGCTATGCTGAGTTGTCATCCTCTAGTGCCATTCTTTTGATAGTTTCTTTGAAATACACAGCTTCTTGTTCTTTCTCTTCTTCATCAGTCAGTTTTTGCCTCTTTCTTTGATTTACCACAATGGTAGAGGTATCTGATGATGTGAACAGTGGTTCAGAAGTGTGAGCCTGCTGCTTTGGTTTAGCAGTGGTTTTGTAATCAGGCTTCTTTGGAAGTTTAGGATCTGTTTCTCTCCTTTTTCTTAATCTTTCATAAGCCTCATCAATGTACTGCCTTGTCCATTTTGATATGGCTTTGGTAGTTCCCAATTTTGCATCAACCAATTCCTGCTTCTTTCTTTTATACTCCAATGTAAAATCATCAATTTTCTTTTTGTATTTGCTCCAATTTGGTGCTGACCTTTTCATGCCTGGATCTCTCTTTATTCTTTCAATTCTATTCAGTTCTGTTTTGAGAGCAACAAGCGGCCAGTCTTGGAATTGTTCAGTTGTGGCAGGGTAGAATTTTTCACTCAAGATCAGCTTGATGATGTCTTCTTTCAGATCTTCCTGTAAGTTAGCTTCTGGAGGTAGGTTGGACATTTCTTTGCTTAGGTCTCTTGCATAATCTTCCAACTATTTAACTTTAGTGAGCAAGAACTGCGTATAAGTTGAGACTTCATTGTCACTTTTCCCTTGGCATTCAAGTCTAGCTCGGGTACCAGCTTGCCTGGACTTGAGTTTTAAATACTCATTTATGTTGGCTGGATCTCTATAACCAATCAGGGAAGGGAATTTCCTTTTTGAAGGATTATCCACTAAGTAAAACTGCCTCATTTCATTCTTTACAGCATGCAGTTCCAGTGGATAACTGGCAGCTACTGGTACAACATCAGCAGAGTCATATCCTTGGAGTTCTATAGGATCTTTGATTGGGTTGAACAATTTTGAAGGAATAAAGGATTGAGGTTTGGTGATATTGCAAGGGGCAGATGAAATGGGAATAGGTGCTAGTATATCATCATCATGCACTTGAAATTTTCTTTTTCTTGTATACAACTTTTTGGGAGAAGGTGTTTCTATTTGAGTTTTTGGATCAAAAGGAACAATGGCTTGTGAAGAGATAGGTGATTGACTAACAGTTGTTGAAACAACTGGTGTTTCAACCACTGTTGTCATTACAACAGATGATGTGTCATCTGATGTCTTCTGCTTTTTGGCAGGTGGTGATTTTGATGGTGGTTTTGTTGTGGCAGTGGTTGATTGAGTGATGGCGGTAGTTGAAATGTGTGTTGATGTATTAGTCGTGGTTGTTGGGTTAACATCTGCTGAAACCACTGAAGTATCAACAACTGTTGATACAACAGGTGTTCCAACATCTATTGGTTTGGAAGATTGATGAGAGGAGCTTTTAGGAGGTTTGGGAGTATGTTTTGTGGATCTGGAAGGTATGGGTTTGGTTTGCCTCACTTGTCTAGTGGGTTGTCTTCTTTTAGTCTTAGGTTTTTCTTCATCCTTGGGCTCAGAAGTACCCTGCTCTTCCTTCTCCATAAAGACTTTCTTCTCCTTTTCAAACCTTGATTTTCGTTTTGCATCCATATCCTTTTTCAACCTTGCCTTTTCATTAGCCAAGGCATTTAAGGATTCATCAACCTTTTTGGAACCATCTGGCCTAGGGAGGTCTGCAAGCATACTGGATTTCTCTGGTGCAATGTACAGACCATCTTCATATCCCCTTTTCTTTAACTGCTTCATTTTCACCCCCTTTTTGGCATCATTTGGTGGAGGGTTATCAACAAAGATTATTGTAGGAGGAGCAGTGCCAGTGGTTTGCAATAGATGGGCCTTGATTGCCTTGATGTCTGCTTGTGTATCCATGAACCTAGCTTCCATTAAATTTCTGATCTTTTGAATTTGAATTTCATGTTCCTGGTCAGCATGTTCTCTTTGTTTGTGAAGCAGAGGTTGAAATAATTCCCAAAGCTCATTTGGAGTAGGAGCAGGTGATGGAACAGATGTTTGAGCTGGTGCAGCAGTGGGTATTGCTTTTTGTGCTTGTAACAACTGTTGCAGCATAGTTTTGATATATGCAACAGATGTTTCAATTGTATCCACTCTTGCCGTCAATTCTTTGTATTTTAAAGCATCACCCAAGTTAATGGGATCATCTGTTTTCCCACCAGCAGTGGTTGTATCAGCAGTTGACTTAGGGAAAGTTTCCCAAAAGTCATCCACTGATGCCCCTTTTTCTTGGTACTGGGGACTTCTTTTCCCAGCAATTGATATCTTTTCAAGATCACCAGTGGTTGAAACAAACACACCAGTGGATATCAGGGTTGCTGGAGAGGAAATTGCCTTCAAGGGAGTCTGATTGATGAAACAACTGGCCAGGTGTAGACCAGTGGATCCAACTCCTGTAGTTGTTGCTCCACTTGAACTACTGACAGGAATTACTTGTAATTCTTGCAGTGTAGCCTCCTCAACTATTGGTGGGTTAACAGAGATTGAGACACCAAACTCAGTCACTTGTTGTGGCATATTCTCAGTGATAGGTGATTGAGAAGAAATGATTTTTGTCTGGGCTAAATCAACTGCATCCAATAGAGGTAACATGGATTGTGGTAATGTTATTGATGAAGGATGTGGGGTAGAAAGAGATATGTCCATGGGATTTGGACTGTGGAAGATGGAACCAAGTGGATCCAGAGCTTCATATTGTGGTGTCCCTGTGCTTACAACCTGATCCTTTTGTGAGGATGCAGGAGGAGTTTTAGGCAAAGGTGGAGATCTTTGTTCCATCTGCTGTGAGGAAGTAGCAGCAGTGGTTTCTGGTGACTTTTATGATGTCACAGGTAGTTGCTCTAGGATCTCATCTTCCAGAGTTACCTTTTTGTGGGTTTGGGGGGCTTTTGGATCTTTTTCTTTTTGGGCTTTTTGGTAGTTTTAGGTGTGGGTTTCACAGCAGTGGTTGTGCTGTTGTGATCACCTTGAGCAGTGGGCTCAACAGCAGGTGCCTGAGGAGCAGCGGTTGCTGCTAAAGTCTGCTCAGGTACCTCTGCTTGTGTTTTGGAAGGTTTTGACAGCCTTGTAAATGATTCAGAGGTTAGGCTGTTTATTCGAAAAGGTTCTCCTTGAATAAGGACATGAGCATTATCTTTTGAAAATTTCTTTCTAAAATAGTAACTTAAAAACCTTGGAAATAATAAAAATGATTTTTTATTAACATTTTTAACAAGATCATTGAAAATCTCCTGGGAATAGTTAAAGTTTTCTTCATTCATTATAGCATAACCCAGGTATTGGATCTTCAATGGGATTTCATTGAAAGCAGTGGTTTTGTTTGACACACACATTGGAAGGGTAGGAAATAAAAACCTTGGGGCGGATGGAAAACTCCCCTTTTGTAAAGTTTCTTTTTTCATTTGTTCAGCATACCCTCTTTCAATAAAATCAGTTTGATACTCAATTTTTGGAAAAGAAGTTTTACCTTGAAGATCATCGAGTTCAAATACCTCCGAGATGGTTTGTGGAGTAATGGTGACTGAAATACCCTTTATTGTAGAAGTAATGGCTAAGGGCGTTTTATCCTTAGTTTCAAGTTTCGCATTTTTCCAAAACTCTCTTTGGGTTTCCAGGTAGATCAGAGCATCATAGGTCAACAAAGTTTTGTACTTTGAGGACGAAAGAGCGTCTATGACAGAATCGAAGGTGGTGGTATGACTTGGTTTTTCGAGTAAACCCAAGTAGTTATGAGGAGCTTTGTATCGTAGAGCCATGATGAATCGTGGATTTTTATGAGTGAATGAAGAAGATGAGTGATTGAGAAATGAAATGGAGAAATGATTTGAGAGAAATTGATGGTAACTGCTTTTAGAAAAGAATTTAGAATTTGATTCGACAGTGAAAACCCTGTTTGGGGTTTTGATCAGGGTTTTATAGGTGGAAAAAGTGTATGCTGACGTGGCAGTGGTTACAAAAGATCTGACCGCTAAGTACTGTCCACGTGCCAACCGCTGATGAATAATGGATGACAATTGTTAGGAAACCACTGATGGAACAATACCAGTCATTTACAACGGTAACAATGATAACAGTGGGTGATTTTTAACTATCAGTGGATTAAAACAATAATGTTTGATCAACAGTGCTTAACAAGGAAATGAGAGAACAGAGGTTGAGTTTCAGCAGTGGACAGCATTTAGTAGAAACAGCTGTTTGAACCAAAAACAGTGGTTATGGCAGACTTTTAAAGATTAATGAAAATTTTTCATTTTTAGCTATTTTTAAGGATGGATTTTTTATTTTCTGAAAAGATTTTAATGTTTATATTCATAGAAAAACAAGTTTTTGCTTGTTATTCCATGTTTAGCATGCCAATCCTAGAGATCAAGCTTTCAAAGTTAGATGTGTCTAATGCTTTTGTTAGCACATCTGCCAGCTGATCTTTTGTTAGCACATCTGCCAGTGATTTTGATAGAAATGGATGATAACTGCTTTGAGAAAGGAATTTTGAATTCGATTCGACAGTAAAAACCCTGTTTGGGGGGTTTTGATCAGCGTTTTATAGGGAGAAAAGTGAATGCTGAAATGGCAGCGGTTACAGAAAGATCTGACCGCTATGTAATGTCCACGTGCCAACCTCTGATGATAATGGAGGACAGTTGGTAGGAAACCACCGATGGAACAGTATCAGTGGTTTGCAATGGTTACAAATGAGAACACTGGCTGACTTTAAGCTAGCAGTGGATAGCCATCAGTGGGTTAAAACACTGATTTTGAACAACGGTTTTTTTTTTATTTTATATTTTAACTTTATTTTTTATCACCAAAACAATATTCGAGGAACTCTTATCTCATTGGAATGTAATGATTAGGTAAAATTGTAATTTCATTGTAATTCTAGTTTTCATTTGATAATTTCATTCTATAATTAATTAACCACATCAACAATAAAAATGTGAGCAGTAGATGTTTTTTAGGAAAACCAATGATTGTCAATATCAGTGGATGTCAACAATAAAAATGTGAGTCGTGACTATTTTTAACTATCAGTGAATAGCCAACAGTGATTGAAACACAGATGTTTGGTCAGTCAGTGGTCAACATGAAGAATGAAGAAACAGAGGTTGACTCTCTGTAATTTGCAGGAGCACAGATTCTTCAAAAAACTGCTCTCAATGATCAAATTCTAAACATTTGTTTTATCTTTGCACTCTCCTGCTGACCATCAAACGAACCTTTGATACTATTAAACCTCTGTTGACTTACCAAACAGATGTTCAGACACAATTCAACATCAACATAATTTGTTCACCATTAAACCAATCCTTGACACTATTAAACCTCTGTTGACTTACCAAACAGATGTTCAGACACAATTCAACATCAACATAATCTAAATCTTACTCAAACACTAAATAATAAGTAAAAATAAAACACAACATAGATTCATAAAATTAAAATTTATTCATTCATTCATTCATGACCTTAAAACTAAAAGTCCAATAATTACATCACATACTAAACAACATTAAAGTTCAAATCTAAGAATAACAACAAGAATTAAGAAACTTTAGTTTCAACTCCATCGATTGTTGAACCTCTCGATGTATGTCCTTCAGCATCGCCATGAACTGCACGTCTCTATCACCGCACTCTATATTACTGACAACACAAAGCTCATGAACGGAAGTTGAAGGCATCCGCATAAGATCTCTGGAAACCTGCTCTCTAGTGAACAGGCCAACTTGCAATCCATCAAAACATCTCTTCAGCTCTTGAAGAGTAGCCCTGTCTTCATACACATGTTCCTCGATTTGCCTGACAAAACGCTGCTTTAAATCATCTGATTTTGCATTTGTGAATGACGCCATTTGAATAAACTATATTACTCGACTTTCCTGAAAGTATGATATCTTCGTAGGAAAACTTGATGAAAAACAGGCGAAGTGACTATGAGTTTATATACTGAAATTTGTAATTGTGAAAACGTGTATATTTAATATAAACATATTAATGTATATTTCAAAACAACAGTCCTTTAATGCACAAACCTTTTCAAACCCCAACTTTTATGGGAAAACTGTAAAATTAAATACCAAGAAACCCAAGGGACAAAATTTCGAAGTTCAAAGAACAAAAGCAGATTATCACAATTACAATTAACCTCTTCATTTACCAAGTAGACGCGTTTTTAAACTCTATAAAAGACCGATGATTACTTTTAATTCAAAACATCAACAAATTGTCCTACAAATCACTTTCTGTCAAAAATTGTTCCAAATCACAAAACCAACAAAAAATCTACATGACAAACTTCAGCTTCTACCACTGGTCAGACACCAGCGATGTTAAAACACAATTCTCGATGTAGTCACTCAAAGAACAAAGAACAGACGAAGAACTAAACAGGAAAGTCGACAACATCAATGACACTAATTACAACAAAACCTGGAACAACATAGCATTGCTCGATGAAGTCCTCCACTCTCCTCCATCAGAGTTCCAGAAGAATGCCGAAGAGTTTCTGACACAACTTCTAAAACAGGATCAGAAAATCTGCCCATGCTAACTGACCTGAAATTCAAAAGAGAGCATGAAATCACATGGAGAAAGGCCAGAGTCTACGAAATCCTAGCAAGTGTTAACTCTAGCGTGTAATACTTTATAAATATTTCATTAAATTTCTATTTTTCTATGTAGTAGTTCATTTTAATAATATAAACATGCATCTTAACATATTCTAAAATGTCAGTGTAAATAAAAACTCTCAACATCATCAACAGTTAATCAAAATAAGAAACAAAGCTAAAATGCAAAGGTCTCTTCTCAACTGTTGTAGCACATCTGACTTTTCACGATATTGCACGAATCTATACTTTCTATAAAAGGAGAAAATCTTCCTAACGCAAGAAAAGCTGACTTTCGATTTAACGAAAATCGAACAATGCAACTCTCCCATCAAAGAAGATAGCACATGTAACTTTTCACGATAGAAGATACATATCGTCCGTTCAAGTTGCAACTCTCCCATCAAAGAAGGTAGCACATGCAACTTTTCACGATGTTGCAACAATGATACTGCAACATCGATATTGAAAGGTTGATGTGTGATGGAAAGCTTCATTGAAACGATGATGTTGGAACAATGATACTGAAACGATAACATGTAAACATAATCAACAAACATTTGAACAACGAAGTGTAATCGTAGATTAGCGGCTGAATCACGAGAAATATGCATTTGAGAGAGAGAGATACGCTCACATATATGAGCGAGCGAGATTTGAATGTGAAACCAGATATGGTTTGAATTTTGAAATATAGTGGGAACTGATGTTTGATTATAAAATGTTGATGGCAGATGTTTATTAGGAACTGATGTTTATTGGGAACTGATATTTATTGGGAATCGACAGTAGTTTGGATTTTAATAACCGTCAGTTTGAAATTCACATTTTGCATATTTTAAATGTCCAAAGCTCAAGAAATTAGCATTAATTACTGATTTGATTTGCAACAAATAGTCATCAAGAATTTTTTTTATTTTTTAATTTAACTTTAAATTTTATCATGAAAACAATGTTGGAGGAACTCTTATCTCATTGGAATGTAACGATTAGGTAAAATGGTCATTTCATTGTAATTCTAGTTTTTATTTGATAATTTCAATCTATCACTAATTAACACCATCAATAATAAAAATGTGAGCAGTGGCTGTTTTTTAGGAAAACCGCTGATGGTCAATATCAGTGGATGTCAACAATAAAAAAGTGAGCAGTGGCTATTTTTTCCTATCAGTGGATACCCAACAGTTTTTGAAACACTGATGTTTGGTCAGTCAGTGGTCAACACGAAGATTGAAGAAACAGAGGTTGTATTTCAGCAGTGGGTAACTTTTAACAGTCAAATGTTTGAACCAACACAGTGGTTGTAACAGGCTTTTAAACAGATGTTGGGGCTTAAACAGATGTTTCA
Organism: Helianthus tuberosus; assembly: GCA_030545235.1. Taxonomy (NCBI): domain Eukaryota; kingdom Viridiplantae; phylum Streptophyta; class Magnoliopsida; order Asterales; family Asteraceae; genus Helianthus; species Helianthus tuberosus. The sequence continues at coordinate 1,513 of JARYGA010001086.1, read as the reverse complement.
CCTTATATATCAGTTGTCTGGACTTAAACAGAAGTTTGACCTTAAACAGATGTTTGCCCATAAACAGAAGTTTGGCCATAAACAGATGTTTGCAAAAAAAGACCAATTTCAAGAATACTATACCCAAACAATCAAAATGAGGAGCTTAATAATCATCCAAGTGTACTTAATTTTTATTTATTAATATAAAGATGAAACAACTGTTCAATTTATAGTACATATCAAACCACTGAAGTGATGTGATAAATACTGTTACATATAAACACTGTTGTGATAAACACTGTTACATATAAACACTGATGTCATAAAAATTGTTACATATAAAACACTGAGGTGATGACATCTAACAACCTAACAGACTATAAAACACTAATGTGAAAAACACTGTTACATATAAACACTGTTAACATAAACAAAGGTAGAATAACTAATGTTGATGCTGAACCACTGTTGTTGTTGGACAGTGGTTCACCTTTGGTTGATCAGGCCTTTGGTTCATCAGTGGTTGTCTTCAACAGGACTTTGGTCTTCATCAGTGGTTTGGTCTTCAACAAAGTAAAACTGATTGTAAGATTAAAACATTCAATGACTTACAGTACATGGGTCCAAATGATCTCAATCATGCACTAAAATTCCTATACTCATCTGAGATTATCTTCCACTCCACTATCTTAATTCGTGTCTCCACAACTTCAATGGTAAAGAAAAGGCCAAAAAACAAATACATGACTAACACAACATTCATTTCACTCAAAAGATACGTTCAACTGCATCTTCAATCATGAACTATTTAAAGAAATTGATGAAATCATCCAAAAATACCCAAAATAAAACTACTTCAACAATCCAACCATAAGATACTTGCCGTGGTTTTCCTTTCGTTGATTCCGCTGTAGATGCTGAACCACTGCCGCTACTGAGCAGTGGTTTTCCTTTCGTTGATCAGGCTTTAGGTACATAAGTGCTTGTCTTTAACAGGGCTTTGTCTTCAACAGTGGATAGGCCTCATCAGTCTTTAAGTCCATCAGTCTTTATAAGGAGCAGTGTTTAATTATAACAGTCCTTAGCATGAACAACTGTTATACCCACTCCATAACCCTTTGAGATGAAGCAAGTGTCCATCTATTCCATTGAGAGGAGTCATTGCATTACATCCCTGTTGAAAAACAGAATCCATAAATTTAGAGAAAATGGATTTGAAAGATGATAACCCAACATTGGAGGATCTCATTCTACATCTCCGATAAATTCAGGGGGATTCTCAAATAATGGTTCCTAGATGTTTGAAGAACGACAAAGACAGACAAATGTCCACATGGCTTCTTCTTTGAACATTTGTCGGTCTTCAAACATATAGGAAGCATTATTTGAAAATAACCCTGAATTTATCAAAGTTGTAGAATGAGATCCTCAACTATTGGGTTATGATCTTTCAACCCCGTTTTCACTAAATTTGTCAATTCTGTTTTTCAGACCTCCGAAAGACACCTACCCAGCTCCAAAGAGATCGAGA
>JARYGA010001085.1:0-46149 GCA_030545235.1 Helianthus tuberosus | reverse complement strand
AGGGACGACTATCGTCCAAGTCTTTGCTAGGTATGAAGGTATTTTTGGGAGCAACGAGGTTGTCGGAATGCGGTTCCAACATTTCTTCATGGTCATCGTCTTGGGGCGGATCAATAAAGTCCTTCCTAAGCTCTTTTAACCAATTTAGAATTAGCTTTTCTAGTTGAAATAACTCGTCAAGGAGCATTTCCCCTAGAATATCTGGCTGGGCGCATTCGAGGGAGAGATAGTGCTTATTTTTACTTTCGCCCCTCTTAAGGTTATAAGGAATCGGTGGGTCTATGTAGTGGGGGCCTATAATTTAGAAAGTAACATTCTAATTCTTTATGTTCGCCTCCACATAATTGACACCACGTACCATAAGAGTGCCGAAAGTAAAAACAATTACTATCACTCATGTTTATGTCAGAAATTACCAACCGCCGGGATCTAACGGTTCTGTTTTCAGTAAGTGAATCTTGGGCACGGGGGCGTGTTGAGTGAGCACGGCCCCGTGTTCAGCTTACTGTTTGACTTAAAACAGGATTGCCAGTTCCAATGATTTAGCACGGGGGCGTGTTCAGCGGGCACGGCCCGTGCTGAGCTCTGCAGAAGCTGAAAAACTAAGAAAATCCTAAAAAAATTAAAAAGAAAAATAAAAATATGATTAGGCCGTTGATTCCTAACTTTCTTAAAATCCTTGTGTCCCCGGCAACGGCGCCAAAAACTTGATGCGTGTGAAGTGTTATATATATTAGGTGTATATTTTAAGCCCCTTTAACACTTTTTAGCCAAGTTTTAAATTTATAAAACACGATATTTTACTAACACTAAACACACATATGGGCAAGTGCACCCATCGTGGGCGTAGTATAGCGTTGGTAAGATACCGAGGTCGTCCAATGACACAAGAGCTTTTAGTACCGGTTTATCCTCAACGTCTAATCAAAATAAAAAGTTAGAAAAGGTTTTAAACCAAGAAAAATAAAAACTAACTAAAATGCTGAAAATAAAAATAAAAGAAAAACAGATAGACAAGATGAATCACTTGGTTCCGACTCGTATCTAGTATAACCTTTGATTATTTCCGCACTTTTGCACATAATTAAGAGATTATCTTAGTTATTGTAGTAGGCCCCTCTTTTGAAGGTGACGTTACCCTCACCCCAGTAGTTTGAGTCAGCAAGGATACAATCCTAAAAGGGTGGATTATTGGAAGATAATTAATTAAGTTATTAATGCAAATTATGGTAGGCCCCGCTTTTGGCGGTGACGTTACCCTCGGCTAAGTAGTCTGAGTCAGCAGGGATACAGTCCTAAATAGCCGGATTATAGTATTAATAGTAGTTAACTTATGAGGGGATTAAAGAGTTTGGACCCCCGCCATCCAATACCGTGAAGCATTGAAGGAGGTCCTACTAAATTTGACCCAGGTCCATTGCAGGACCTCTAAACGCTGAACAATGGCAAGACCTTTACCAAACCGTTCCCTTAACCCCCGACCAAGTAGCCAACATACCTCCATATAGACCGTGGAGATATGAATGGTGAAAATCTTTTATTTTATATAGACAGTAAAATAATGCCAAGACACCACGGACAAACGATAAGGAAAGATCACCTTCAACATAAGTAACTAGTTATTAAAGTCATTAATACAAAACCAAATAAAAAGTGCAAAAGATTAGAAATAAAAAGTATTATACTAAACACTTTGTCTTCACCAAGTGATGTAAGAGACTTAGGCAAACATGGCCTTGATTGTCAAGAACTCTTACGATCAATCTTGGATCTCGAGACGACTCACACACTCTACGATGGACAATGGATGATGGTGGTGGATGATGGTGTTGTGATGGTGGTGGGTGGTGGATGAAGTGTGAGAGAGGCGGTGTGCCAAGGGATGAGTTGAAATGAAACCAAGCACTCCTATTTATAGGCTGAACAGAAGGCTGGGCACGGCCCCGTGTCCGCTGGACACGCCCCCGTGCCTGTCTGACATTCTCTCTCTTCATTAATTGTAATTCGTAATTACAATTAATGCGCCTGCTGTACTTTCGCCACGCCCCCATGTTTACTGGACACGGCCCCGTGGTGGGCAATAGAAGCTTCTATAGGTTTGTCTTTTCTGCTGCTTCTTGGGCACGGCCACGTGCTGGCTGAGCACGGGGCGTGTTCAGTCTTCTGCCTTCTCTATTTTCTTGGGAAGATGCCGTTGAGGGGTCGGGCAGTCCACTTATGTTCCTTTTCTTGTATTTATGTTAGATTTAGCTGTCTTTTTGCTTCTTTTGTGAATTTGAGCTCATTTAATCCTGAAAATACAAAAGGAAGACAAAAACACTCTTTTTCCAACATTAGTACTTAAAAAGGGTTAGTTTTATGCCTCATTTGATGTAATTTATATGTTGCATTTTACACACATCAAGCGTGTAAAAACCTACTGGCATATCATCAGTGAGACCGTTTATCACATTTTAACATTCCATTTCTTTAGCGTACTGTGATTGTCTACGGATGTACTATCATTTCCTCTTTTTGCACAAAACTCATTTTTGAATTTTATCATGTTTTTGGCTTTTTCAAATTTTCTAATGTTTTTGGATTGGGATAACTTTATTAAATAGTAACCAAGTTTTAGTATTGTTCTAATTAAGTAACTCATAATTCGTTTTGTTTCAATCAGGTCATTCAAGTTTACTTTGATGTTCCAATCCTATATATTTGACCTAAATAGAAGGTCATCCATCGTACCTATGGCTATTTGGCCTAAATAAAAGATAATCTATCGTACATGACATTTATTTAAGTTTTTCTTTTATAAATATTTTGACATGGCTTAAAAATGCCAACGTGGATTGTTTTTTTAAATTGCAAAATATTTTTTAAAAATTAAAAAGTGCAAACACAATTAAATAATGGCAAACAAGTTTAAACTTTTAGCAAAAAAAAAGTCAACAAAACTTTGTGCAATTTAAAAAAAAAATTATCTATGATTTGTTAAATAGTACTGTCATCGACTTAATCAGTTTAAATAAAGATCGGCTAACTAAGAAACCTAAAAAATGATTCAAGAGCAATGTTGATTTCTCAAGTGCATAACAATAACAACAGTTGAATACCTCCAACAAATTATTATTTTTCATGGTATCCTTGGAACGGATCACATAGGCGCACATTTCTAATGTGATGCTAAATCACATCTTGAACACAACCAGCATGTCTTGTTTTTGCAGTGAAGGCATTCCTATGGAACAAATGTTGTTCATCACTGTATATAACATCCATCGCTCATACAAATGTTGATTTTATATGTTATGTAGTGGCTGTTAAAATATTATATATTATACAAGAAACATATCTATCGGTTAGAAAGAAAGGAGAAACATGTTGAGGTGGTGTGATACAAAGAAAGATAGAGGTAGACAAAACATGAATACGTGGACTAGTTATTATAATTTTTTATTTAATTTGATTTTTTTCTTTTATTAATTAATTTGATTTATTTTATTTGTTAATTATGTCAATATGTTTAAAAAAAACTAAATAAATGCCACATATGATAGTTTACCTGCTATTCAGGTGAATTATATAGGAATAGAACATAAAATATACTTTAGTGACTTAATTAGAACAAAAAAATCTATGAATGACTTGATTGGAACACTAATCAAACTTTGTTACCATTATGTGAAATATTCCCTTTTGGATTTTCTGAAATTTTCTTACTCCCCCTAAAATGCAAAACCATTTAAAGAAAATTTGACAAACCGATACTGATAGCTTTCTCTCGCCATCCATTTTCTGCATCTCATGCTCTGTTTTGTAGAAAATATAAAGTACCACCATGATTTACAACACATTGATATTTTACAGTTTGAAAACCGTTTTTCAATCTTGTGAAAGTAATCATGTTTGTTCAGCCGTGAGGGTTTCGGCGTATTCATTCAACATATTTTTGTAAATTTTTGAATTTTTGACAAAATTTAAAAACAAAGATATTTTTGTTTTTTCAAATTTTTTTTTACAAAATAAAAACATATTTGTAGTTTTAAAATTTTTCAATTTTTAGGTTTTTGAAATATGATTTATTTATATACAAAAAAGAACAAACTCCCTGATTTCAGACACAGGGACCAGCAGCCTCGTCTCCTCGTGCCAGGCTGCTTCCTTCGCTGATTTTGCTTTCATCTTCTTTCTGAAGCACCTGCACATTCAGTGTATTTAATTACTTGAACAAGTTAGCCCATGTCTGTTTGACCTTAGGCATTTTAACACAATACGTTTCATTCAACTTCGGAAAATCTTTATCATTTTTCACAAATGAATTTTTATTCCGATTATCATTCACAGAAACCGTTTGTTTCTTTTCAACCCAAGTTTGTCCTTTCGAAACACTTCTTTTGTAAAAATGTGTTTCATTTTGAACATTTTGATTTTGAACAACAACTTTTGGTTTCCAAAACTGATTTGGTTTTGTTGCATCAACAGTTGTTTTCCAACTTTGTGTTGTTCTTAATTTGGGTGTCACTGGTTTCCAAGATTGTTGTGAGTCAGTATTTGACATTTTCGGCTTCCAAGTTTGCTTTGAATCAAACTTGGTTGACTTCTGGTTCACAACATCAGACTTATTTTTCTTTTCAACACCAACAGGTTTAAGATTTGGACAATTTCGACTTAGATGTCCAATTTGATCACACTTAAAGCATGTTCTTTTGGACACATCTTTAACCTGTTGTTGCTTTTTCTTTTGAGCATAGAACTCGTCATTAGACTGTCGTCTAAATTGGAGTTCTTTCTCTTCTTCAGAACTTGTTCCGTGAACAAAGTTCATCCTTTCCTGATAATTTGGTGTTACATTTCTTTTCCAATTCTGTTTCTTTTTATAACCCAACCCAGCCTTCATGTTTTTCTTTTTGTAACCAGGTTTGTTATAAAAAGTTTTCAGACTTTTTCCAGCAAATTTTGAAATTTCAGACTTTTGAATCTCTACCAGTTTGAAAACTTTGTTGATTTTATCTGAAATCACATTTTGAATTGGGAATTCATTATCCGAAAATAGTTTGTCTGATCCAATCATGGTATAGACCAATCCTTTTGAATCATTATTCACAACTTTTTCAAATTATGAGTGTTTAAGATAACTATCATGAAAACTTCCCTCATTTTCATCTTGTGATCCAGACTTATCTGTTTTGGTAGACTCCTCTGCTAGAACACTTTCAACAACCTTACCGACCACCTCTGAATCACTGATGTCATCAGATTTGGTGTAAGTCACATCGATGTTGTCGGGTAACTGGTCAACCATGTTTATTGCTTTTTCCATCTTTTTGCCATCATAGAATGTATAATTATTCTCCAACAGTGGTGGAACCTGATGGTATTCAGACCCAATTCCCTTTTTGTTCTTTTCTGACACTTTCCCATCGGGTGTGATGTTGAAAATACGTTCCAGAATGTATGAAGACGCATGGTAACTTTGCAATTTATTGACCAACTTTTCATTATCTGCCAGTTCTTGTTTAAGTTTAGCGACATCATCAATATATTGATTTAAAACCATTTGTTTTCCTTCAAATCTGGCTTCAAGAAATTTAGTGTTTTTCTGACATGCACACAATCTATCATCTAAACTTTTGACTTTACTTTTCAAAGTTTCATATGCTTCTTTTACAGTATGATATGACAATTTCATTCAATCATATTCTTTTTGCAACTCTTGAATTGTTTTATCTTTTGGAACACATTCATTGCAAACAGCTGAACACTTTTCTTTCAGTATTTTATTTTCTTTTTCAAGATCATCACATTTTTGTTTCAGCTTTTCATTTTCTTGTTTCAAAAACTTTTTATTTTCAATCATTTCGTGACATTTATCTTTGAAAATCCTTTCTATTTTAGTGAATTCTATGTCTCTTATTTTAAACTTTTCATCTTTTTCAGTACAAGCACTGCACGTTTCCATGCATTTCTTGCACTGTTGTTCAGCTTTTTGATCAGAAGAATCATTTTGAGTTGTTACCTCAGTGATTGGCATTGTGTCTTCTTTTGCTTGTTGAGTCTTGTCACATCCCCAAAATCCACGTGCGGGATACCACCGCTTGGAGGCGTGACTGACCAGGATCCAGCCACCAATTATACTAAGCATTGGTCAATAATAGAAATGTTCACCAACCACATTAGTTAGTAAACATCATAATTCGAAGTTTATAAAAGTTTAAGTTCGAATAACAGTTTAAGTAAACAGCGGAAGCATAGACCAAAGAGTTTCAAAACCAAGTTCATAGTTCAAGTTTATTTAAATCCCAACACATGGGTTAGACGACCACTACACATTCCCAAGCTGCAAGCTCCTGAGTCACTGGGTACCTGCAAAGCATGCAGTAGGGTATCAACAAAAATGTTGGCGAGTCCACGAGTTGTCCAGTTTTTAATTACCAAAAACTTGTTTCACCGGTTAATTTATCCGTTTATACATGCGATGGGGAGCTACCCCATAAGTAAGCGACTAAACTGTTTTTGCAATACCGAATACTATTCATCCGTACGTTTCCGTAGAGTGCCCCGTTTGTCAATGTTCTATCATCATTGACAGTTTTTCAAGAGTACATTAGTTCACGCCCGATCCCATACGCAGGCACGGTGTGAGGTTGGTGAGACCTAAATAGCGCTATCAACTAATAACCCGCTCGCCTGACCCCGGCGACTAATCGGTATTAAGAAGTGAGGACTTGAGTGATAGAGTTTTGTTTAGTGTTGCTTGTTGCATCCAGTATAAACAGTAATTAACTAAAAGTCCCAGTTAAGGGGAGAGAAGGAGGTTTGAATCCCTTACGAGGGGATAGCGTTGTTTAAGTTTCCGTTTCCCAACCACCGGGAACGCATGCTTTATTAGTTGTGAACTCACCTTGGGTTGCTCGGCAGTTTAGTTTACTTGGTTAAGTATGCTGGTCACCACATCCTAATATGGTTATCAGTATAGGTCAGGCTCGGACACAAGTAATCACGTATATGGTACACGTATCTAACACATAGCATACAAAACATACAAGGGTATTGGGCCTGCCCTAATACTTAAACAGTTAATCAGTAACACTTAGTCCAGATAAACAGCAACAGGAAAATCATGCAGCCCAAACATTAGATGCGGCCCAATAACGAAAGCAAGTAGCCCACTCGAGACAAGGTGGTCTCGAGTCGAGACCGAGAGGTCTCGAGTCGCAACCAAGTGGTCTCGGGTTGCAGCTGGGTGGTCTCGAGTCATGTAAGTAGGAGTCGGAACCTCAGAAGTCTCGAGTTCAGTCTCGGGTCGAGATCATGAGATCTCGAGTCGAGACCTTGCTAATTTCTAGCTGTTACTTGGTAGTTTGATGGTCTCGAGTCGAGACCGGAGGTCTCGACTTACACATCTGATGTCCGAAACCTTCTAGAACCTGTCCGATTGTACTATCCAATAGGATTGCCATTTCATGAAATTGTGTACTATCCAATTAGTTCATACAAACATGTTTTCTTGTCTAATCTTTATTCAAAACAGATCAAGGCACACAATTTAAATCTTCATATCATGTTCATATTATTTTCAAACAGTTCATCAGTTAGTGTTTTATATATACCAAACATGAATATCCAAAAAATCTTAATCCTATCTCGAGTCAAATCATTATCATTACCGGCTCCTAAATCATACATTCCCCGGATTACACATATACAAACACATTCCTATCAGATTCAAGTTGTTCATTATTAGGGTTTTCAACTCTTAACATGGACTCAAATAATAGATCATTCCTTGATTTATGAACAAACTAACAAAACCCCCTATGTTGCACAGAATCATCAAAACAGTGATCATTATCCGAAAATGTATTCAAAATCACATGTGTAAAACATTTATTCATTTCTATAGTTCATAAAGTCAAGCTAGTATGATAACCATCAAAACCATATGCATCAATCATCAAATAAACATCTTTTATCAAACAAGCACCTTCATCATAGATAAACAACAATCTTCATGCATTTGTCACTAAACAACTAAAAGGAGACACTAACCGGCTAGGTACTCCAAGTGTGAGAATATGAAGGGATGAGTGAGCCTCCGAATGATGATCCCAAGCTTGCACCGAGAGTCCTAGTGTTGCCACCGGTTTGGTCCGAGAGAAAGGAGGGGGAGGGGTGATGCTTGATTGTTAGGGTTTAAGGTTTTCTAGAGAGAGAGTGTGTGAGAGTGAGGATGAAGTGGGAGAGAGAGAGTAAAGGAGAGTGTGTGAGGGTTTTAGGTTCTTATAAAAGGTGGTGCACCCTAAGTGGGTTTCCGAGTGGGCTTCAAGGGGATTGCGGCCCAACCGACTTGGGTCACTCGAGTCAGGTCCTTGTGTTTTGAGTTGAGATTTGCAAGGCCCAACCGGCCCACTACTTTATTGTTTACTCGAGACCGAGTGGTCTCGAGTCGTGGTCTCGGTTCCCTAGTACTTATATATATATATAATACAAGGATCACATACTCATTAAGATAAATTCATGAACTTTCATTTAATAATATGTACACGAAACACTGAAACAAGAAGGTTGTTCGGGAAAATCCAGAGTGTCACAAGTCTGATCTTCTTCAAACACCTGTTGTTTCTCTCCAACAGCTTCCTTAGCTTTCTCATCAGCTTTCTTCACCTCATTTACCAGCTTCTCACTCTCATTCACAATCTCCTCAACCGTCTTCTTCTTTTTCTCCAAACTGGCATATATCACCTTCCTAATGCCTTCTTCAACCTTCTCTTTATACCTTGGAATTTCTTCAAGACCTTTGCACCAAGCACTTACAATAGGTATAGCAGCAACTAAAGCTTCAAAGTTAACCTTCTTATAATCAACCGTCGGGTTTCCTTGACGATCAACAAAGCATTCCTTTTCTTTACTCCACCTGCCTGCTAGTGTTGCTTCTTTGTAGGCATCATACACATCTTCCAGTCTAAGACGAGCATGCCTTTCTTCACGGCTTTGTTTGATTTCAGCAACCATGGCCTTGGCTTTTCCATTTTCCTTGTCATGTTGACTCCAATCATACCCTTCATCATCATGAATTATGATTCTGGGTCCTTCTGTGTCATCGAAGTATTTATCCCAATCAAAATTTTTCAAAACAAATTTTTCAGAATTTTCATTTTGTATACTAGCTTCACTTCGATCACGAAGTGACAAAACGACTTGTCTCTTCTCTTTAGAAGATCCTTCTTCAATCTGCTTTCTGGTTGGCTGCTCGTTATTCTGATGATAAATGGCCTTTTTGTAGTAATCCTCATAAAAAGGATTCACACTATCACCGGCTTTGTTGTTCGTGCATTCTGTCTTGAAGTGACCCTTTTGTTTACACTTGAAACAAGTTACTTTGTTCTTATCGAAACCTATCTTCATTTCCGGGCCTTCCAAGCACTTTTTGCCAGTTATCTCCATGAATCTTTGAGCTCTTCGGATGACACTTGCCATGCACCAGCGAATGTAACACCCCGTGTTTTCACGAGTGAAAGTCAAAGTCAAGGTCAAAGTCAACGACCGATTTCGCGCGACTTGACTCGTAGAAATGTTTTTATTTTATTTATATTATGTGGAGTAAGTGTCGTTCATTATAATAATCGAATCGTGATAACCGTATTCCAATCGACCTACGACTGTGAATGATAGGAAGTAACAATGCGATAAAGTTAACCAACTAATAATCAAGCTATACTAATCGAATCGACATCGAATCGTAACTCGGGCTGTGAATATTACTTGTTGTTTATACGTGTGTGTGTGCCTTACGTGTTACCTGTGCATGTTTATTTTATGTTATGTTGTGATAATCAAGCGAACTCAATCGAACTCGAAGTCTAACTCGAATGTAAACGAACCCGAACCCGAATTCCGAGTCGAACCATATAAGAAGTAGTTGGGACTGAAAGTAATTTGACTAGGAAACCCTATCGAATCGCTCGCAATCGAAACCGAAGCATCGTCGCACCAAACGCACCAAATCAGGCTACATCCGCACGGATGGTCAATCCGCACGGATTGCCAATCCGCACGGATTGCCAATCCGCACGGATTGCCAATCCGCACGCGTGACCAATCCGCGCGGATAGCCTATCCGGGTAACGTGCCATCCGCACGGCTCACCCTTTCCTTTTTTGGCATCCTATAAATACACGGGTCACTCTCCAACTTTTCCACTTTTAGCAAGTGACGACCGAACCGCACGCATTCTTCACTTTTCCTCCGATTTCTCTCAATCCAGGTAAGATCTTGCAGTAATCCTTGTACATTCTTGATCACTACACAATTCTACACCTTTCCATCTTTCAAATCTCAACTTTTAACCATGGAATCATCAAGATTCGAGGTATTCTCGGGTGACGTCATCATGAAGTTCTTATGAACTTCAAGCTTGACTTCATTCCACCAAGGATAACTCAGATCTAAACGATTTCCACAAGATTTCACAACAACATCACCTAAATCTAAACTTTTCTAAGGATAAAAGAGTTGAAAGAAATAAACCTAAGTTCTCTCCTTCTTTTACCCTTAAGATCGGTACGAATCTGATCGGTTCTAGTCTCTACTCGATAATAGTGATGCACTAGTCCTAGATCTGGAATTCTACCGCAAGACACCTGATTTCGGGGTCAACCGGAATGACCGTTCGGAGTCGCCGACATGTCGAGTCTGGGTGGTTCCTGCCCGGCTTAGTCGTGCGGGTAAGAATACGAATCCAAGTGGTTGCCACGTAATCAGAACGTCTCGGTAAACGACAACAGAAACCAAGAGTAGACGAACGGAACAATCAGACCAGAAGCTGTCCGCACGGACAAGCTATCCGCACGGACTAGCTGTACGCACGGTCAGGCTATACGGACGGGTTGTCACCCGGACGAGCTACCCTTGGGACCCACTTTCCAAACAAGGTTTGGGTATCGACGAATGAGCAATCCGAACGGACGACCTCTGAATGGATTACTCTTCGGATCATGAGATACTAAGGCCTTAAAATAAATTCAAACAGTGTTCATCCGCACGACCAAGTCGTCCGCACGGACAGGCTATCCGGACGGATTGTCTCTGCCCGCGCGCACAGACTGTCCGCACGGATTACCACTGTCCGCACGGACTACCATCCGTACGGATCATTGTCCGCGCGACCGGCTTGAAAGGTAGAAACACTTAAATGTTTTCTAAATGCTACAACGAAAACTCCAAAGCACAAGCCATCATACACAAACACATCCTTCACTTAGGAAGAAACAATCCACTTGAACGTTTATCCGCACGAACAACTTGTCCGTACGGATAAGCAATCCGCACGCATGACTAGTCCGGACGGATTACCGTCCGTACGGACAGCCCACGCGCACGGATAGCTTATCCGGATGGGTCACCATCCGCACGGATTACCATCCGCACGGATAGTTCACCCGCACGGATGACTTCCTCTCACGGATAGCTGATCCGCACGATCAGTTATCCTATCCACTCTCACCTTGTACTGTTTTACGCGCCACTTATCGTTACGTTATCGAATCTATTCAGGCTAACCGTACTCGTTGTAAAGCGCTCCCTTCAATCCATAATCGCTGTGAGTATACTCGAACCCTTTTTGCTTTTAGCACTTTTGGGTGTTACATACGTTACAACTATTCAAACTACAACTATCACACTACTCAAGCTATTTTAACGCTAAACCATTAATGCATGTTATACGTGGCTTATGAATGCTTGTTTGTTATGTTTACACATGGAATGCTGTCTACCTGCCTTAGCAACGATAGTACTATAGTTTGGACTCAGCACCCGTTCACACGGGGGTTGTTAAGGATCTTTTACTTGCATGGATTACGGTGGTAATCATGTATTGCGAACTGCCTCGGGCAGTCAACCCGCAGTCATTGGTATCGACGGATCTATGTCGATAACTAACGTGCTTCATTTCACTATGTGTACGTGCTGGCTATGCGTAAACGAATTCGAACTCTATATGCTATTATCAAACTTGTATGCTCACCTTTACATTTTATGTATTGATTTTATCTTAACGTATGTGACAGGTGCTTAGGATGCATATGTGGTAGGAAATGGAAGCTAGAATAAAGCTTTAGAGCCCAACAAATAGTTGTCTGTAGATGACGTATTAGGGGTCTCTAGAAGCAGATAAACAATTGCTACTTATTTAAATCTGAGTTGTTGGAACAGAATATTTGTTTTGATGTTATCTGTAATAACTTGTTTGACTATTTAAGATACGGTATGGGACGTATCATTTAATTTGAATGGTAATGATAGTTGTTATGGAAACTTCTGGACAATCTGTTTCGCTCAGTGCCACGCCCCGATGATTCCGCCATCGGTTGGGGTGTGACAGATTGGTATCAGAGCCATAACTATAGGGAATTAGGAAAGACTCGACCTAGTCCGGGTCGAAGTCTTAGAGACCTAGTCTATAGTTAAGAACCAACAGACCAACTCACGCGTATGCGTAAACTCGCCACTATCCCTCGCTCTTTTCTATCACTGCACTCGAATTTTCAAGTTATGAACAGGTAATGAGGCCAAGAATAGGTGTGAAAACCGCAAACTCTCGACTAAAGTTGCCTAATCAGCTTCCGTTTTAGCTACAAACGAGGAGAATCATACCAAATTAGGAGTGAAATCCATATTTTGATGAATAATCTCCTCAAATTTTATCAAAAACCAGGACAGAAGTTGCAAGATAGGGGTGAAACCCTAACCTTGATGACTCGTCCTGCTTTTATACAAAAACTCCCACCAAAGTTTCGATGGACTCCAACGATCTAAAGACACAAAATAACCAATGGGAATTGCGCCGACGCCCAAGAATCGAGGCAAAGGCATAGTCCTGGAGGTAATTGTGCACACAGGATCCTTGCGAATAGTCGAGCCACTTTGGTTAGTCGAAGTCTATTAGCAACAGACAATCTACCTTTGATTTATCGACCTTTATGAAGATTTTATGAATTTTCTGTTTATTTGTTAACGTTTTGAGGTACTATTGGTTTCAACCCAACACTATCGCTTCTGCTAGAACACAAAACCCACACAACACATCATTAACAAATCGCTCGCACTGCACTACATTCGAACGCTCGCGAAACTTTAAATACTAGGCTTCTGTTTTCTGACTGCTCCTAGTGACTCAAGCGTATATGTGTCTCTTGCTATGGTGCTTACCTGTTTAGGAATACTGTGATTATGTGCTCTATGTGCTTATGTGATTTTGTGCAATTCTGTGATTTTGTGACTATATGCGTTTACATGGTACGTGTTACTGAGCTTTAGTGATAGTAGACGTGTGAGGTGAGATTCGAATACATGTGTTGAGTTCCGTGGCGATGTCTATTGCAGACAATGTCGTCTGGATCTCGTCATACGCTCTCTCGTCAGGAAAAGAGGGACAGACGTCTTGCCTCTATTATCGCGAAAAGTGTGGCAAAAGCTGTGAGCGATGTCTATGAGAACGCCAGCAAATCATCCGAGGAATCGAGGACTGAAGGTCCTAAAGCTGTCACGAGACCTTTCAGTTTCAAACAATTCAAGTCATGTGGGCCGAAAGAATTCACAGGCGAAGGAGGCCCTACTGCACTATTTCACTGGTTTGACTCTATCGAGGTTACTCTGCGACAAAGTGGTTGCCCTGATGACCTTCGAACTCTGAACGCTACCGGCGTCTTTCAGTCCCGTGCTTTGGACTGGTGGACGGCCGAGAGGAACAAGAGAGGGAATGATGTAGCTTACGTTTTGTCGTGGGACGAGCTCAAGGAAGTCATGCTAGAGGAATTATGCCCTCCTCACGAGCGTCAAAAGCTTGAAGATGAATTTTGGCACATACATCAGAAGGATGGAGACAATGCTGGTCTTACTGCTCGCTTCAAACAGCTCAGCATTATCTGTCCCGATCAAGTCAAGACTCCTGAGATCACCTTCAAGAAGTACATCCGAGCTTTGCCCGACTGCGTTGCTGATTTCGTGCAAGCGGCTAAGACTACCACAATCGAGGAAACCTATCTGCTGGCCGCGGAAATCAATGACAAAAGGGTTAAGGCTGGGGTGTGGGATAAGACCTCCAAGAATCTGCATCAAGCTACCGCTACTGCATCAACTGCTGAACCTACCTCGTCAAGCAACAAGCGAAAGAACAAGAGAAAGAACAGCTCCACCAACAAGAACTGTGCGATTACTGCTGCACCGATCCAAGCTGTACCTGCCCAACAGCGTCAAGTAGCGGCACCTGTGGCCAATGCACCGCCTGCAAAACGTGCATACACTGGGCCACACCCACTCTGCCCTACTTGCACCTATCATCACCCGACTGCTATTCAATGCTGCTTCTGTGCTCATTGCAACGTGTACGGCCACTTTACCGCCAACTGCCGTATCCGTCAAGCTCCTGCCAATCAAGCTCTACTCGCTGCCACACAGGGTCAACAAGCTCCTCCGGCACCCGCAATCAAAGCCAGAGCATGCTTCACGTGTGGCGACCCGAATTATTTCGCCAACATGTGCCCGAACAGGGTGGTGAAACAAGAACCGCAACAGCAGCAACCACAGCAGCAACAGCAGCAGCAACAACAGGCCGCACGCGCCAGAACTTTCAATCTCAATGTGCGTCAAGCCCAGGCCGACAACAACGTGGTCAATGGTACGTTCCTTGTGAATGGTATTTATGCTTCATGTGTGTTTGATACTGGAGCCGATAATTGCTTTGTGTCGCTCGAATTTGAGAAACTCCTTAGTCGTAAACGTTCTCGACTCTCCTCTGCATTCGATGTCGAAGTCGCTACCGGAAGAACCGTCGCTGTAAACTCTGTTGTCCGTGATTGCACTCTCGAGCTCAACAATCACATCTTCTCAATTGATCTCATTCCGATGCAACTCGGAAGTTTCGACGTCATAGTAGGCATGGACTTTCTTCGCGAAAACCATGCTGAAGTTGTGTGCTTCGATAAAATGATTCGTTTTTCGCTCGCAAACGGTGATTCACTGTGTGTTTATGGTGATACTACTTCGAAGGGTCTCAAGCTTATGTCATGCCTACAAGCTAGCAAGTATCTCCGCAAGGAATACAGGGCTTTCTTGGCTAACGTCGTAGCAGCGGAGAAGGAAAAGAAAGAGAAGAAGGAAGTAAAAGACGTTCCTGTGGTTCGGGAATTCCCTCAAGTTTTTCCAGAGGACCTTCCCGGACTACCTCCGAAGCGCGATATTGATTTTCGCATTGATCTCATTCCTGGAGCTAATCCTATCGCCAGAGCTCCTTATCGACTCGCGCCGTCTGAAATGCGCGAACTCTCAACCCAACTCTAGGAATTGCTTGAAAAAGGCTTTATTCGCCCGAGCACCTCTCCTTGGGGCGCACCAGTCCTTTTCGTCAAAAAGAAGGACGGGTCGTTCCGGATGTGCATCGACTACCGGGAATTGAATAAGTTGACTATCAAGAACCGCTATCCTCTGCCTCGAATCGACGATTTGTTTGACCAGCTACAAGGCGCTACGTGTTTCTCGAAGATCGATCTACGTTCAGGATACCATCAGCTGCGTATACAAGAGGAGGATATACCCAAAACCGCGTTTCGTACTCGTTACGGCCATTACGAATTCGTTGTCATGCCATTTGGTCTAACCAACACACCAGCGGTTTTCATGGATCTGATGAATCGTGTGTGTAAACCATATCTCGACCGTTTCGTCATCGTGTTCATCGACGATGTCTTGATCTATTCCAAAACAAGAGCCGAACACGCGCAACATCTACGTTTGGTTCTCGAGTTACTCCAGGGGAACCAACTCTACGCCAAATTCTCCAAGTGCGAGTTTTGGTTGGGGAGGTTCAGTTTCTGGGTCACATCGTAAATAGTCAGGGCATTCACGTCGATCCTGCGAAGATTGAAGCTGTTAAAAGCTGGGTTACGCCTAAGAACCCGTCTGAAGTCCGCTCCTTTCTCGGGCTAGTGGGCTATTATCGATGATTTATCGAAGGATTCTCGAAGATTGCTGTACCACTTACCACTCTCACGCATAAGGACCAACCTTTTGTCTAGGGAACCAAACAAGAGTCTGCCTTTCGAACCCTCAAACACATGCTTTGCAATACTCCTGTTCTCACACTACCCGATGGAAACGATAATTTCATTGTCTACTGTGATGCTTCCAACCTTGGTCTCGGTTGTGTCCTAATGCAATGAGACAAGGTCATAGCTTACGCATCTCGTCAGCTCAAAGTCCACGAGAAGAACTATACAACCCACGATCTCGAGCTAGGCGCAGTTGTTTTTGCATTAAAGATTTGGCGACACTACCTATATGGTACAAGGTGTACGATCTTCACCGATCATAAGAGCCTACAACACATCTTTAATTAGAGGGAACTAAATATGCGTCAATGCCAATGGGTAGAACTTCTCAACGATTACGACTGTGAGATTCGTTATCACCCAGGCAAGGCAAATGTTGTTGCCGACGCACTTAGCAGAAGGAGCTATCTGCTTAGCACTCGTAATGTTCAAGCCCAGCACAACCTCGAAGCTCTCATCCGCGACGCCCAGCATGCATGTTTCAACGAACGCACCTTGAAGAAAGAAAGAATCTACCACGATGGAGCCCAGCTTGTGAGCAAATCAAATGGGATATTCCACTTCTTAAACCGAATTTGGATCCCCAAGCGAACCAACCTGCGACAGATTATCATGGATGAAGCCCACAAATCCCGATATTCTATCCACCCCGGTGCTGACAAAATGTACCATGATCTTCGCTATAGATACTGGTGGCCGGGTATGAAGCGGGATATCGCTTTCTACGTCGGAAAATGCCTAACATGTGCTAGGATCAAGGTTGAACATCAAAGACCCTCTGGCTTACTCGAACAACCTCAAATCCCCATGTGGAAGTGGGAGAGTATAGCTATGGATTTCGTAACCAAGCTTCCAACCACGTTATCAGGTCACGACAGCATATGGGTTGTTATTGACCGTTTGACTTAATCAGCTCACTTCCTGCCAATACGAGAGGACTACAAGGTAGAACGATTAGCCCGAATCTACACCGACGAGATCATTTGTCGACATGGGACTCCTCATGACATCATCTCTGATCGTGATGCTCGGTTTACTTCACGATTGTGGGAAACATTCCAAGCGGCACTCGGTACAACGCTTAATCTAAGTACTGCGTTCCACCCACAAACCGACGGTCAGACTGAAAGAACGATTCGTACTCTTGAAGACATGCTCCGTTCGTGTGTTCTAGACTTTGGTGGTAATTGGGATAGACACCTTCCGTTAGTCGAATTCTCGTATAATAACAGCTACCAGGCTAGCATCCAGATGGCGCCTTTCGAGGCCTTATACGGAAGAAGATGTCGATCGCCTATTGTGTGGCACGAGATCGGTCACTCACAACTAACCGGTCCGGAGCTGCTACAAGAAACGACAGACAAAATTTTCCAAATTCGAGACAACCTAGCGAAAGCTCGGGATCGACAGAAAGTTTACGCCGATAAAAAGCGCAAACCCCGTGAATATGGCGTTGGTGACTACGTACTCCTAAAGGTATCACCTTGGAAGGGTGTAGTCCGATTCGGCAAAAAGGGAAAACTCGCGCCTCGATACGTGGGACCTTTTAAGATTCTGGAAAGGATCGGAAAAGTCGCCTACAGACTCGAATTACCGGAGGAACTTAGCAATGTCCACCCGACTTTCCACGTGTCAAACCTCCGAAAGTGCATCGCCGACCACGACTTACATGTTCCTCTAGATGATCTACAAGTGAACGAAACATTACACTTCGTGGAGAAGCCTGTTGAAATCATGGATCGTCAAACCAAAGAACTCAGGCGCTCACGCATTCCTATTGTGAAAGTCCGATGGGAAGGCAAACGAGGCGCGGAGTTCACTTGGGGACTCGAAAGCGACATGAAGGCAAAGTATCCACAGTTGTTCAACGAGTGAGTAATGTCTGGTTAAGAAAGGCAAGGTGGCATAATTGTAAATAAAGAAAGATTCCTTATTCCCTTGGCCTATAAATAGGAGCCTTACGGTTTCAATTAGGGACTTTTGCTCTTTGGCATTCGCGTGATTCAAGTTCTTGTACGATTTCAGATGCGATTTAATAGAATCGCAATTATATTACATTCTAGTGCGTTTGATCTACGCAATCGAGCACCTGCTCAGATACCACTTATAGGACCGATTTTGACTCCGTTACTATTATGTTTAGTCACACACATTCACGGATTCCGCACGTCTCAGAGTCAACAATTATCCACGTGAATAAGCTAGTCAACAATAGTCAACACGTATATGTTATCCGCACGGATTGCCATCCGTACGGTGGACATCAACAGCAACATTCAACACTTTTCTAACAAAAAATTAAAATTTCTCCCAAACGACTTCGAATTAAGATCTGAAACTTTGTAGGCTTTTAGATCAATGTATTTCAATGGTCCAAACGAGGAACTCTCACATGTGATCCACTGTTAGTTACGGCTTTCAGCTTAATTTCGGGACGAAATTCCCTAAACAAGGGGAGGCTGTAACACCCCGTGTTTTCACGAGTGAAAGTCAAAGTCAAGGTCAAAGTCAACGACCGATTTCGCGCGACTTGACTCGTAGAAATGTTTTTATTTTATTTATATTATGTGGAGTAAGTGTCGTTCATTACAATAATCGAATCGTGATAACCGTATTCCAATCGACCTACGACTGTGAATGATAGGAAGTAACAATGCGATAAAGTTAACCAACTAATAATCAAGCTATACTAATCGAATCGACATCGAATCGTAACTCGGGCTGTGAATATTACTTGTTGTTTATACGTGTGTGTGTGCCTTACGTGTTACCTGTGCATGTTTATTTTATGTTATGTTATGTTGTGATAATCAAGCGAACTCAATCGAACTCGAAGTCTAACTCGAATGTAAACAAACCCGAACCCGAATTCTGAGTCGAACCATATAAGAAGTAGTTGGGACTGAAAGTAATTTGACTAGGAAACCCTATCGAATCGCTCGCAATCGAAACCGAAGCATCGTCGCACCAAACGCACCTAATCAGGCTACATCCGCACGGATGGTCAATCCGCACGGATTGCCAATCCGCACGCGTGACCAATCCGCGCGGATAGCCTATCCGGGTAACGTGCCATCCGCACGACTCACCCTTTCCCTTTTTGGCATCCTATAAATACACGGGTCACTCTCCAACTTTTCCACTTTTGGCAAGTGACGACCGAACCGCACGCATTCTTCACTTTTTCTCCGATTTCTCTCAATCCAGGTAAGATCTTGCACTAATCCTTGTACATTCTTGATCACTACACAATTCTACACCTTTCCATCTTTCAAATCTCAACTTTTAACCATGGAATCATCAAGATTCGAGGTATTCTCGGGTGACGTCATCATGAAGTTCTTATGAACTTCAAGCTTGACTTCATTCCACCAAGGATAACTCAGATCTAAACGATTTCCACAAGATTTCACAACAACATCACCTAAATCTAAACTTTTCTAAGGATAAAAGAGTTGAAAGAAATAAACCTAAGTTCTCTCCTTCTTTTACCCTTAAGATCGGTATGAATCTGATCCGTTCTAGTCCTTACTCGATAATAGTGATGCACTAGTCCTAGATCTGGAATTCTACCGCAAGACACCTGATTTCGGGGTCAACCGGAATGACCGTTCTGAGTCGCCGACATGTCGAGTCAGGGTGGTTCCTGGCCGGCTTAGTCGTGCGGGTAAGAATACGATTCCAAGTGGTTGCCACGTAATCAGAACGTCTTGGTAAACGACAACAGAAACCAAGAGTAGACGAACGGAACAATCAGACCAGAAGCTGTCCGCACGGACTAGCTGTACGCACGGACAGGCTATACGGACGGGTTTTCACCCGGACGAGCTACCCTTGGGACCCACTTTCCAAACAAGGTTTGAGTATCGACGAATGAGCAATCCGAACGGACGACCTCTGAATGGATTACTCTTCGGATCATGAGATACTAAGGCCTTAAAATAAATTCAAACAGTGTTCATCCGCACGGCCAAGTCGTCCGCACGGACAGGCTATCCGGATGGATTGTCTCTACCCGCGCGCACAGACTGTCCGCACGGATTACCACTGTCCGCACGGACTACCATCCGTACGGATCGTTGTCCGCGCGACCGGCTTGAAAGGTAGAAACACTTAAAAGTTTTCTAAATGCTACAACGAAAACTCCAAAGCACAAGCCATCATACACAAACACATCCTTCACTTAGGAAGAAACAATCCACTTGAACGTTTATCCGCACGAACAACTTTTCCATACGGATAAGCAATCCGCACGCATGACTAGTCCGGACGGATTACCGTCCGTACGGACAGCCCACGCGCACGGATAGCTTATCCGGATGGGTCACCATCCGCACGGATTACCATCCGCACGGATAGTTCACCCGCACGGATGACTTCCTCTCACGGATAGCTGATCCGCACGATCAGTTATCCTACCCACTCTCACCTTGTACTGTTTTACGCGCCACTTATCGTTACGTTATCGAATCTATTCAGGCTAACCGTACTCGCTGTAAAGCGCTCCCTTCAATCCATAATCGCTGTGAGTATACGCGAACCCTTTTTGCTTTTAGCACTTTTGGGTGTTACATACGTTACAACTATTCAAACTACAACTATCACACTACTCAAGCTATTTTAACGCTAAACCATTAATGCGTGTTATACCTGGCTTATGAATGCTTGTTTGTTATGTTTACACATGGAATGCTGTCTACCTGCCTTAGCAACGATAGTACTATAGTTTGGACTCAGCACCCGTTCACACGGGGGTTGTTAAGGATCTTTTACTTGCATGGATTACGGTGGTAATCATGTATTGCGAACTGCCTCGGGCAGTCAACCCGCAGTCATTGGTATCGACGGATCTATGTCGATAACTAACGTGCTTCATTTCACTATGTGTACGTGCTGGTTATGCGTAAACGAATTCGAACTCTATATGCTATTATCAAACTTGTATGCTCACCTTTACATTTTATGTATTGATTTTATCTTAACGTATGTGACAGGTGCTTAGGATGCATATGTGGTAGGAAATGGAAGCTAGAATAAAGCTTTAGAGCCCAACAAATAGTTGTCTGTAGATGACGTATTAGGGGTCTCTAGAAGCAGATAAACAATTGCTACTTATTTAAATCTGAGTTGTCGGAACAGATTATTTGTTTTGATGTTATCTGTAATAACTTGTTTGACTATTTAAGATACGGTATGGGACGTATCATTTAATTTGAATGGTAATGATAGTTGTTAAGGAAACTTCTGGACAATCTGTTTCGCTCAGTGCCACGCCCCGATGATTCCGCCATCAATTGGGGTGTGACAGCGAATGTCCATGAGTTCCATCTCTTCTGGATCGACTTGATCGTAATCCTCCTTCGTCAGTTTTTTTGGATTTCTGATCTTACCTGCAATTAAACCTTCGTAAGATACCAGAATAGAGGCTAGGAAGCTCATGTGCTGTTGAGCAAACTCATTGTTCAAAAGTGGAGAATTTTTCCAATCCTGGTTTGGATTAGATTTTGACGATGCAGATGCAGATGAAGAATGATATCCTGGATCATAGCTCGAAGATTTGTTCTTTGACGAGTCACCAGTCTTTTCTACACTATAACCAGTTTTGATCTTTGGAGATTCGTTGTTTTGTAGCATTCCTCTGCTATAGTACAAACCGACATTCTGTTTATAACTAGAGCTGGACACCTTGTTTTGTTTTTGTAACAACAGATCATGTCCCTCTATCTTTTCAATCAGACTGTCTAACGTCATCTCATCGAATTTATCATCATTTTTCAACACAATCACATAGGTTTTCCAATCTTCCTCATGTGGTAATGCCTCGACGAGTTTATCCACCATCTCTTCTCTCTCTTTGTGGATTCCAAACCTTTCCATTTCAATCTTCAGATGGCAAAATCGTTCTATCATTTGACGAACTGTTTCATTCTTCATGCAACTAAACAAGTCAAACTTTTTCTTCAACAGTGATATCTTGTTTTTCTTGATATCCTTTCCACCTTCAGCTTTTAACTTTAACGCTTCCCAAATTGACTAAGACGTTTCACCATGCTGAAGTAGTGAGAAAATATCCTCTCTGATAGATTGTTAAAGTAGAGTTTTCATTCTTAATTCACTTGAATGTTCCTTTTTATCATCAGCTGTGAAATCTTTAAGTGTGATTAATTCATGTTTTTCATTTCTTGGTTTTTCATATCCTATGGTCAACATGATCCAACTATCATATGCACAGGCTTGTACCCAGTTTTCAAATCTTTCATACCACCAGTGATAATCTTCGATATTCATGAGCTTTGGTGGTCTCAGATGATTTCCGTACACGTTATCATGATTCAAACTCTCAGATATCACGGTTGTAGCATTCTTTGGTGTCACTAGAGTTTCTTCTGATGTAAACGCATTATAAAACGTGTTATAAAACTCTTCCCCGATTCCCGACATCTTCGAAATGCTTCTTGAATTTTCAGTTACTAGAATTTTTTCGCCTCGTTTATCAGCTCGAATGACCTGAAACGAACAAACAAAAACGATCAGTTCAAACACTTATCAAACAACTAAATCAGACGAATATCCGATCAAGTGAGTCAACAAAAGTCAACAGTGACAATAATCGGGTGACAACGCTGTCCGATCGGGTGGGGATGCTGTCCGATCAGGTGACAATGCTGTCCGTTCGAGTTGTTGTCCGTTCGAGCTGCTGTCCGAACGAGCTGTTTTCCGAATGATTCACAATGTATTTGAATAGAGTGGTAATCCGAACGACCCTCTGTTCGATTGAAGGCACTACACGACAAAATGTTATGTTGTCCGATCGGGTGGGTCAACCTAAGTCAACCTGCTGTCCGATCGGGTAGCACTAATTGACAAATGAGCTTTGTAATCTGGATAGGGTGACAACTCGTTCGACCTGCTGTTCATTCGATTAGCCTGTTGACTCTTTGACCACAACAATGAACTTGACTTTTAAGGTGGTAATTCGTTCGACCCACTGTTCGAACGAGTGACACCTATTGAAATATGAAATTCAATCAACACATGCAAACTGACAATTATCATATGCACTTATTAATGGCCGACATCCTTTATCAATTTACATGCGATACTGAATCAAATCATGTGCAAAATTAAATTCGATTGATTTCTATTTGACCGAACTAACTGATAACATGCAATTTCAAATAATTCTTATCACATGCAATGGCAGACAATTTGATAAGCAATTTCAAGATTGATGGCCGACAATACTATCAATAGCTTCACATGCACAATGATGGCAATTTATTACATTGACTAACAAAGATCACAGAGTTGACTAAGATACTTGATGGGGTGAGGTGTCTTGACTCGGATTGCCGTCCGAACGAGTTGTAATCCGATTGTTGGACAGTCAATAAAGTCAACTTTTATGAAATGTAATGAAAAAGTGGGACAATGGTTCGGACTGCTGTCCGTTCGGACTGTAGTGCGAACGAGTGACAGTCAACAAGTCAACAAATTTAATGAGTATGCTGAAATGAAACAAGTGGAACTATGGTTCGGACTACTGTCCGTTCGGACTGTAGTCCGATCGGATGACACCTTCTAGAACAATAACAGCCACAGTCAACATTTTCAACTTATTTCGAACACAAAAATTTAGATTTCTCACAAACGGCTTAGAATTAGGTTCTAAAATTTTGAAGGCTTGTAGATCAAGTGTTTTCGCACAATATATCCAAAAATTAGCCGATTTTAACAGTAAAAGTCGTTTAATTTGGCGATTTTCTGATAAAAACATGAAGAGATGTAAAAGTGAAGAAATTTTGACAAATCTGTATGAATTTGGATCTGAATCTGATGAATTCACGAGCGAAATTGTGTGTTTGATCCGTGCAATCGAGCTCCTACTCTGATACCACTTGTAGGATCGGTTTTCAACTCCGAACGATTACGTATCGACACGTGTGACGTGCGGAATCCGTACACGTTCGTGGACCGAACACGATAACGTACTAAATCTGTGATTCGATTGATGATATGAAAAGTACAAATGAACCGTGAATCACCTCTTGCGCTTTCTCTCTCTAGACTCTCTCTCTAGATTCCTATTTATAGGCCAAGGGGCTTAATGAAAGATATCATTAATTACATAAATGTCACCTTGCCTTTTCTCTAATTATTACAATATAAAGTCACGTTTTCTTCAGTTTCTGCTACGAACTCGATTGACGGAGGCGATAGACATTACTACACCAACACTTTTGTTTGGGGAACTGAACAAGAGGAGGCCTTTCAAACTCCTAAGGCTATGCTTTGCAATGCTCCCGTGCTCTCACTGACTGACGGAAACGACGAGTTTTTAGTCTATTGCGATGCCTCTAATCTTGGTCTTGGTTATGTTCTCATGCAACGAGACAAGGTTATCGCGTACGCCTCTCGACAGCTCAAGATCCACGAGAAGAATTATACAACCCACGACCTCGAGCTAGGTGCAGTTATTTTTGCGTTAAAGATTTGGCGACACTACCTTTATGGTACCAAGTGTACGATCTTCACCGATCACAGGAGCCTACAACACATCTTTGACCAAAAGGAACTGAACATGCGCCAACGCCGGTGGGTTGAACTCCTCAACGATTATGACTGTGAGATTTGTTACCATCCAGGCAAAGGAAACGTCGTTGCCGATGCTCTCAGTTGACGAAGCTATTTACATAGCGTTCGTAATTCTCAAGCCCATCATAATCTCGAAGCTCTCATCTGCGACGCCCAACATGCTTGTTTTACCGAACGTACATTGAAGAAAGAAAGGATCATCAATAATGGCGAACAACTGGTGAATAAATCGAATGGTATATTCCATTATCTAGACCGAATTTGGATTCCCAAACGTACCAATTTAAGACAGATTCTGCTCGACGAAGCCCACAAATCTTGGTATTCTATTCATCCCGGTGCCGACAAGATGTACCAGGACATGCGCTACAAGTACTGGTGACCGGGCATGAAAAAGGATATCGCTGTCTATGTTTTGAAATGCCTAACTTGTTCGAAAGTCAAGGCTGAGCATCAACGCTCCTCTGGCTTACTCGTACAACCCAAGATCCCGATGTGGAAATGGGAGAGTATAGCTGTGGACTTTTTAACCAAACTCCCACGCACGCCATCAGGTCACGACAGCATCTGGGTTGTCGTTGACCGTTTGACTAAATCTGCTCACTTTCTGCCAATACGAGAAGACTTTAAGGTAGAAAAATTAGCCCAAATCTACACCGACGAGATCATCTGTTGACACGGGACACCACGTGAAATCATCTCTGACCGCGATGGTCGGTTTACCTCGCGTCTTTGGGAAACGTTTCAATATGCTCTCGGTACTACTCTCAATCTAAGCACCGCTTTCGATCCCTAAACCGACGGTCAGACTGAAAGAACGATTCGTACCCTTGAAGACATGCTTCGCTCGTGTGTTATAGATTTCGGTGGTAATTGGGACGCGCATTTACCTTTAGTCGAATTCTCGTACAATAAAAGTTATCACTCTAGCATCCAAATGGCACCATTTGAGGCGTTATATGGAAGAAAATGTCGATCGCCTATTGTATGGCACGAGATTGGGGATGCACAAATTACCGGTCCTGAGCTGTTGCAAGAAACGACTGACAAAATCCTCAAAATTTGAGACAATCTACTGAAAGCTCGGAGTCGCCAGAAAAGTTACGCCGATAGACGCCGCAAACCCCTTGAATTTGACGTTGGCGATCACGTACTCCTAAAGGTTGCACCTTGGAAGGGGGTGATCAGATTCGGCAAGAAAGGAAAGCTCGAGCCTCGATATGTCGGACCCTTTAAAATTCTGGAAAAGATTGGAAAAGTGGCCTACAGACTCGAACTACCGGAGGAACTTAGTAATGTCCACCCGACTTTCCATGTTTCAAACCTCAGAAAGTGTCAACCCGACCAGGAATTACATGTCCCTCTTGAGGATTTACAAGTGGAGGAAACATTACACTTCGTGGAGAAGCCTGTCGAGATCATGGGCCGAGAAACCAAGGTGCTCCGATGCTCACGCATTCCCATTGTGAAGGTTCGCTGGGAAGGCAAACGCGGCGCCGAGTTCACCTGGGAACTCGAAAGTGACATGAAGGCGATGTAGCCGCAACTGTTTGTTACGCCTGCTTTTTAAATTTCGGGACGAAATTTCCTAAAGTAGGGGAGGCTGTAACAACCCGACTTTTTGAAGTCAAAGTCAAAGGAAGAAAAGATTGTTAATAGCGATTTGTCACTCCTTGCTTAATTATTGATTGTACTTCTTGACTTGTAATCGGATTCTATTATTTGTTTGCTTTAGTTGTATTATGTGGAGTATCTATAACAAATCGAGGTTTAATCACAGTTTAATTGCTAATCGACTTATCGCTAATCGCATCGTTATCGCATTCGCAACTCGAATTATGTGTTCTGGATATTGTTTTACGTGTGTGTACTATTATGTGTTACTTGTGCATGTTATGGTTATGTTGAGGTGATTAATCGCAAGCGCAATCGCAACTCTATCGCAACGCAATCTAAATCGCAAACGCTAAACACAAGTCATTTATGTTGATTGTATGTTAGATATAGTAGTTAGGTTATTTGTGTAACTAATGGGTAATACTATCGAAATGCATCGCAACGCTCAACACGCAAAACGAAACGCCGAAATCTAACTCGCTAGACGACTCGATCGAATGACCATTCGATCGAATGGTCATCCGAATGGATGACCATTGATGTGGGGTAAAATACACATATTTGTCCCGTGTAAATTGTATAATTATTGTATAAGTTTTATTTATTTTTATTTAGTTTTAATATTATATTATATTATCTTGTGTTGGGCCAGGTCCTGATGCAAATGGAGCAAAAACGAGTAATATGGAAATAACCAGCCAGTTGGACAGAGTGTGGTGTCAGTGACCGAAATAAAATTGGCGTTGAGTGGGTCGAGGCCACTACCTCTATTTTATAAGAAACCAAAGTCATACCATAAATTATTTCATATTGCATTCGAGTGGGTTAGTTAGTGATTTCCTAGTCTGCCACATGTAGGCCGCCAAAGACTTGAACCCAGCATATTTTATGAATTTCGTGACCTTGGCCTTGTGAACAATTAATTACACATTGATTTGTTCATGTACCCTAAATATAATTCTTAGAGAAAAAGCAACTATGGACACATATAATTGGAGGCGGCTATTATATTTTTAAGGATGGCAGTTTGTAAATTAAGGAGGGCCGTTTGAAAGAACAGTGAGCTAGCCCATTTGTTGTTTAACAATTTGATGAATTAAGCCCATTGGTGGACGAATGAGGAAAAAAGAGGCGGCAGGCATTGTTTGGAGTATGGATTGTTATTGTTTCAAGATATAAATCTAGGGAATGGATATATAGGAAACCATTTATTAGTGAGAAAACTAAGGAAACCAACCTTTTCACCATTGATCTTGATCATCTAAGGGTTAGGAAAATTTGATGTTTATTGATTTAAATTTAATACATAACATAAGTTGATTAGTGGGCCATGAGGGTATTTGTGTCAAAAATACCATAACCCATTCTCTCTCTTCTGTCTTATTGTCACCATCATCATTCTCTCTCTCTTCCTTCTTCTTTCTTCTTCTTCTTTTGAGAATTCAAAATATCTCACCATCATCATTCTCTCTCTTCCTTCTTCTTCTTTCTTCTTCTTCTTCTTCTTCTTCTTCTTCTTCTTCTGTACATTCACCATCATTCATCCACAATCTCCAACGTGTTCATGTGTGATAGAAACATTGTTTTTTTAGAGAGAGAAAGTTACTGTTTTTTAGAGAGAGAAACGTTTGGATCGAGAGAAGCTAGGGAGGCGGTTCGAGAGAGAGAGACATGGATGATGGAAGCCATTGGAGGTTTCCGGCGTTTGCAGCGCCGTCTACGGCGGTGGCGGCGGTGTAATCTGGTTCCGACCAGTATTTCGGTCAAATTCCAGCGGGTTCGAAAGAGGTGTGTCGATCTGAGTTTTGTTTCGGGTTTTATCTCGGGTCACGTGGTTTCAGTTATAGTTCAAGCGGGTCAGATTTGGTTGCGGGTTCGGGTGTTATAAGTCTGACTCGGCTTCGGTTCAAGATTCGGGTGACGTCTCGGGTTCCGGGTCAGATCTAGTGTGGTTCGAGTTCGGGGCAGAAGAAAGTCTCGCCGGAGAAGAAGAAAAAGGTGCTACGGTGAATCAAGAAACAGATTTGAAGATGAACATGGAGATGAACATGAGAGAGAAGCAGATTTGAAGATGAATATAAGAGAGAAGCAGATTTAGAGAGAGGAACAACAATCTTCATCGTGTTCATCTCGAACACCAAGAACACACGCACAAGTATGTGAGAGAGAAGCATGTTTGAAGATCTTCATCGTGTTCATCACACGGTTTCTAGATTCGGTAAGTGTTTTTAGAGAGAGAAGGTTGCTATTTTAGAAAGAGAAAGAACAATCTCTTGAGTATTTTATTTTGAAAAATCATTTCACACTTGATGTTTTAGTTAAAATGGTTGTTTATAGGTTTTTGTGTAATGGATGTTTTAAAGATGAACATGATTCTTTTGTTAAAATGGTTGTAAAAATGGGTAAATGTTTATGTAATTTGCAGGTTTTTATTTTTGTGGTAAAAAGTTGTGTTTGGTTTGGTTGCTTGTTTGAGGCTTTTGATCTGAATAGTAACTGTTTTTTTGTTGGGTTGGTTGCTTGTTTGGGCTTTTGATCTGAATAGTAACTGTTATTGTGTGTTATACTAGGAGGTAACACATGTTACATGTGTTACGATAACGAAAGAAGGTAGATGGAGAAACCGATGAAGAATGGGAACAAGAAGTAGATGAAGGGCAAGTGGTGGGTACGTTTGATGTTGTACAGAAGTTACCCTCCAGTGTAACACATGTTACAAACATGTGTTACATATGTTCAACCTCTTTGTTACAAAAAATCGGGGCTGCACATATGTAACATGTGTTACAACAGGTTTTTACCTACTTGCACGTCTCTATTACAAATGGATGAAAACAGTTTTTTTAAAACATCCACGATGTAACATTTGTTTATTTGAAAGTTCTTAAAACAATCGTTGTAACACGTGTTACATCTTTTTACTCAGCTGTGCATTTTCCTTTTTATAATCCCATCCTCAACGTAAAGATACATCCAATGTAACACGTGTTACAAAAGGAAATTACCTACTTACACATCTCTATTACGTTGATTTAAACAGTTATTTAAAAACATCCACTTTGCAGCACTTGTTTATTTAAAAATTCTTAAAACAACCGTTGTAACACGTGTTACATCTTTTTACTCAGCTGTGCATTTTCCTTTTTATAATCACATCCTCAACGTAAAGAGGGGGGTTGCACATATGTAACACATGTTACACTTGTTTATTTGAAAGTTCTTAAAACAACCGTTGTAACACGTGTTACATCTTTTTACACAAGTTACTTGTAGTTACCCCAACCCTTTTTTGGTATTTTCAGTTTTTTGATATTTTCAGTTTGTTGCCCAATAATTTATGGGTTGGGTTTGTGTTGGGTTTTATGAATTGGATTTGCTTTATTTTGTTTTCTGTTTTTTGTTTAAATTGGGCATCCCAATTATTGGTAGATAATTAGTTTGAAAATCCATAATTGTTACAGAAAAGGTTTCAAAAATTTGTTGGGTAAGTTGTTCTTTTTTATAATTAGTGTTAAATGTTTCAAATTTTTGCAGGCATAACTAGTTACGTATGTTACATTTCGGCCAGCTACATTTCTGCTAGTTAGATTCTAAACTGTTTGTCCTGTATGTTGTAACATATGTTACACTTTCGGAAAAATATATGGTGCATACATGGTGTTACACATTTTGTTTTGATGTGAGTGGATATTGAAATGGTGAATGGTAATTGTTGTATCCTCATCTTAGCAAGTACTCTTTTGCTGACTACTAATATTTGTGTTTTTCATTTCTTGGGCAGGACTGGGACTGGGAAGAAACCTAACAAAATATTATGTGTGAAATGATGCAGATAAAAACTCAAAACTTAGGGAGTCTTCAAGTTCAGGGCATAATTGGGTAGAAGGTAACTAGTGTTAGTTATGTTACTACTATTTTTTTAATTAGTAGATTAAAAATACTAGAGTGTAACTTGTGTTATTACGACTTGACCATAGCAGTTGCAACCAAACGAGAAGGGATCTTGGCAGAAAAAAAAAGAACTACAATATCAGATACGACAAAAGGTGGCCATAAAGCGAAAGAAGGCAGATGGAGAAACCAGTGAAGAATGGGAACAAGAAGTCGATGAAGGGCAGGTGGTGGGTACCTTTGACGTTGCACAGAAGTTACCCTCTAGTGTAACACATGTTACAAACATGTGTTACGCATGTTTAACCCCTTTGTTACCAAAAATCGGGGCTGCACATATGTAAGACATGTTTGTAACTTATGTTACACTAGATGGTAACACATGTATGATCATTTTTGGATCATTTGTATATATTTAAGTCTGTATAAACCTACAACATCGAAACCCCCAAAAAGGTTACACATGTTATGACAGAATGGGAAATGTGTAGCAGCGTTCAATACTGTTGTTTCACTCTATAGTGTGTAACATGTGTGACATGGCGTTTGTCAGCAAAACATATAACTTGTAAGGTGATACGGTTGTATCTTTAAAACATGTTTACCTATAAATACTTACATGTTACAGGTTGTATCTTTAAAACATGTTTAAACTGGAAACTTGAAACACTTGTGTAACATTATTGTATCACATGTTACATGTTGTATCTTAAAAAACATGTTTACCTATAAGTACTTAAAAATATAAAGCATAGTAGGAACACAACTTTTAAGGATGTTACACACGTTGTAGAGAAGATGTTACATGTGCACACACAATTAACATGTGTAACATGGCGACAAGTGTCATGTGTGATCTTTTTTTATAATTAGTGTTAAATGTTTCGAATTTTTATAATTAATGTTAAATGTTTCGAATTTTTGCAGGCATAACTAGTTACGTATGTTACATTTCTGCCAGCTACATTTCTGCTAGTTAGATTCTAAACTGTTTGTCCTGTATGTTGTAACATATGTTACACTTTTGGAAAAATATATGGTGCATACATGGTGTTACACATTTTGTAATTGTTGTATCCTCATCTTAGCAAGTACTCTTTTGCTGACTACTAATATTTGTGTTTTTCATTTCTTGGGCTGGACTGGGACTGGGAAGAAACCTAACAAAACATTATGTGTGAAATGATGCAGATAAAAACTCAAAATTTAGGGAGTCTTCAAGTTCAGGGCATAATTGGGTAGAAGGTAACTAGTGTTAGTTATGTTACTACTATTTTTTTAATTAGTAGATTAAAAATACTAGAGTGTAACTTGTGTTATTACGACTTGACCATAGCAGTTGCAACCAAACGAGAAGGGATCTTGGCAGAAAAAAAAGTACTACAATATCAGATACGACAAAAGGTGGCCATAAAGCGAAAGAAGGTAGATGGAGAAACCGATGAAGAATGGGAACAAGAAGTCGATGAAGGGCAGGTGGTGGGTACCTTTGACATTGTACAGAAGTTACCCTCCAGTGTAACACATGTTACAAACATGTGTTACATATGTTCAACCCCTTTGTTACCAAAAATCGGGGCTGCACATATGTAAGACATGTTTGTAACTTATGTTACACTAGAGGGTAACACATGTATGATCATTTTTTGATCATTTGTATATATTTAAGTCTGTATAAACCTACAACATTGATACCCCCAAAAAGGTTACACATGTTACGACAGAATGGGAAATGTGTAGCAACGTTCAATACTGTTGTTTCACTCTATAGTGTGTAACATGTGTGACATGGCGTTTGTCAGTAAAACATATAACTTGTAAGGTGATACGACTGTATCTTTAAAACATGTTTACCTATAAGTACTTACATGTTACAGGTTGTATCTTTAAAACATGTTTAAACTGGAAACAGGAAACACTTACAATGTATAAAGCAGAGTTACAGAAGATGTAACATGTGTAAAACTGGAAACACTTGTGTAACATTTTGGTGTAACACATTTTACAGGTTGTATCTTTGAAACATGTTTACCTATAAGTACTTACAAAATATAAAGCAGAGTAGGAACACAACTTTTAAGGATGTTACATACATTGTAGAGAAGATGTTACATGTGCACACACAATTAACATGTGTAACATGACGACAAGTGTCATGTGTGATCTTTTTTTGTTACCCTAGGGTGCTAAACGTATTACAACGTTCATAACACACGTAAACTTATACTAACATCCGTCCCTATATCCACAGATGATATAGAACATACTCCACGTTACCATATTTACTAGTATTCTAATGGCACTAAATTGTGGACACCGAATGTCAACGAGCAATATCATGCTATTATTGTTAAATCATACGTCACACTGGAAGAACTTCTTGCCATGTGTAAGACTTATAACCAATAAGCTGGGTTCAATGTAAAAAATATACGTTAATGCAGTTTTTTTTATCTACTAATAACATTGTTAATAACAAGTCTAGGTACTTATGTAACATGAAGTGTATCGTTTGTCCCTTTAATTTGTTACACTAGTCTCATATACTTATAGTTACATATATTACTTGTTTGTTCATTGATATGACATTTTGGAATGATGTAATGTTGTTACATATGTAATTTTGCTAAGTTTAAATTGACACCAAAGGGGCTGACATATGTAACACATGTTTATAACATATGTTACAATATGGGTATATATGTAACACATGTATAGCAATCTTACACAAGTTACATATAGGTGTTACATGTGTTACAACGTCAAGGTTACACATGTTACATATAGTTGTTGCATCCAAAAAAAAAATTGCCTTCACAACAACATCCGTATTCATCCAAATATTGGCATACTAACAATGAAAATAAAAATAAATTTTATATCAATAGTTGTAATGCTTCTAAAAATGGTCTTCTAAAAATTGCCTTCACAACAACACCATCGTCACCACGAAAACCTGATGATGCGTTGTAATCCTTCCGCGGGTTTCGTTTCTTGATAACCATCTTCATCTTGAACACAAAACATCTTTTCACCTATGAACAAAACAAGTACATCAATATTAAATATTCTATAGTTAAAACTTATTAATCTTCTATATAACATGTGTAACGTGGCTATACATATGTTACCTCTCTAGTGTAACACATGTTACAAACATGTGTTACATATGTGCACCCCCCCCCCCCTATATGTGCAAAGTCCAAAATACTGTTACATGTACATAACACGTGTCAAAAATTGGTGTTTGGTCAGTGATTGTCGTCAGCTGAAAAAGATAGACAATTTTAAGATGTGTAACACATGTTACAACTACATATTGTTTTGAAGTAACAATGAAAAAAGATATCTTTACCGTTACCTCAAAACAATAAGCAATTGTAACATATGTTACACATATTAGGAAAGATTGTAATATAAGAGCTACATGTGTAACACATGTTACAACTGCCTATTGATTGAGGTAACAATGAAGGAATCTTTTTTCACAACATTATGCAGGTACATGTAAGAATGTCTATTGCTACTTCAAAACAATAAATAATTTTAACATCCTTAACACATCTTAGAAAGCCCACATGTAAAGGTGTCAGAAATGTAAAAAATGCATATATGTAACACATGTTACAAATGCTTTTTGTTTTGAAGTAACAGTAAAGATATTTTTCTTCACAACCATTTATCTTAACAGTTAGATGTGTAACACATGTAATACGCCTAACGTTTGTTAGGAGACATTGTAAGACAAGAGCTACATGTGTAACACATGTTACAACTGCCTAATGTTTTGAAATAAGAATAAAGGAATCTTCTTAAAATGCCTATTGTTACTCCAAAACAAAGGACAATTTTAACATGTGTAACACATCTTAGAATTGCCTATCGTTTTGAAATAACAATAAATTTATCTTTTTTCAGAACCACATAGAGTAAGGGTTACATGTGTAACACATGTACAACTATCAGATAATTAAAAAAGGCAGATCTGTAACACAAGTAACACATGTTACAAATTGTTTTGAAGTAACAGAGAAGGTTGTAAAGTAAGAGCTATATGTCTAACACATGTTTTGAAGTAAAAGAAATGTAAAAAATGCAGATCTGTAACACATGTACCACATGTTACAAATCCTTATTGTTTTGAAGTAACAGTAAATATATCTTTCTTCACAACCATTTATCTTAATATTTAGATGTGTAACACATGTAATACGCCTAACTTGCGTAATGTTGTTACTACATATGTAGCTAATTATCCCACCAAAAAAACACGACTTTTTATTTGTAAAATAAACGAGATTCCGAATAAATTATGAAGTTTATACATTTTAATATTTAACAGCCAATCTAAAAAAAAAACAATAAGCTGGTCTCATATACTGGGGTAACACATGTAACACCCTATATACAACATATGTAACCCGCAGTGTAACACGTGTTACAGCATATATGACAAACAGTTTAGAAATTTTAGCATTAATCTTCGTAAAAATAACAATATACTCTGTACAAACAATTTAGAAAGTCAACATTAATCTTCGTAAAAAATATCAATATACTCTTCGCATAAATGTAGCTGATAGAAATGTAACATATGTAACAAATTATGCCAGTAAAAAACACGAATTTCTATTTGTAAAACAAAACCGATATCCGATTAAATTATGAACTTTCTAAAGGTAATGAAAATGTAATATCGGAGTGAATTTATTCAAAAAACAACTAAAAAACAAAGAAATTTGAAGCATACATCGTAAAAATTATGGATTTTCAAACTAATTATCTACCATCAATGGTGATGCTGAATTTAAACAAAACCAGAAAACAAATTAAACCAAATCCAATTCATAAACCCTAAAAAAAACCCAGCTCACCCACACCCCCCCCCCACACACACAAAAATCCAACTAAAAGCAATCATTAACTCAAAATCGCTGGACAAACAATTTAGAAATTTAACTTTAATCTTCATAAGAAAATCAATACACTTTGAAGAGAGAAATACAACATACAAAAATTTCTTATAGATCTTGATTTAAAAAATAAAATAAACAAACTAGCTCTGATTTTAAATCTACCAAACATTATACAAAGTATAAATCTAAACAAATTACATAAATTAACAAAAGTAAGATCTTTAAACCTGTTTCTCTCACACACACTTGTGCGTGTGTTCTTGGTGTCTAGATGAACAACATGAAAATTGTTATCTCTCTTTCCAAAACATTAGCTTTCTCTCTCTAAAAAACAGAAACAAAGATGTGATTAAAATGACACCGAGCTTCCTTTTCTTTGAGAGCTTTGATGGTGGCTTCGATCTTCAATGGTGGCTTCGATCTTCAGATTTCAAGGTTGGAAGGGATGGTGGCTTCGATCTTCGATCTTTGAGAGCTTTGATGGTGGCAGAGCTTTGATGGTGGCTTCGATCTTCATATTTCAAGGTTGGAAGGGATGGCTTCGATCTTCGATCTTCAGATTTCAATGGTTGAAGAAGAGAACAATGGAGTTTTGAAGATAGAGAGAGAATGAGATATTAGGTGTTATTTTAGAGAGAGAATGGATGATGATGGTTTGAAAAAGGTGATGGATGATGGGTTGAAAAAGGTGAAAAGTACTAGGCACAATCTTCAAAGAAAAAACAAAAAGACCAAAATACCCTTAAAGCATGGGTTTGGATGAGGTGATGTGGATGAATGTGGACCACATATTCTAGTTTCCTAAGTTTTCTCAATAAAATTGGTTTTCTCCATATACTTACACTATAAATCTATATCTATATATATATATAAACATGTTAAATAAGGGCTGAGGTGGCGCGTTATAAGAGCTTCTAATTTGATGTGGCGTGTGATAAGGGCATCTAGATGTGGGTTTGGGAGGGAAAAAATTCGGGTCATTTTTTCTTGATATGGGCAGACACGGGATCCGGGTTCTGACCCGGATATAAATACCATCTAAATCACGCTCCTTTTGTAATCCCTGTTCTAAACCCTAGCCTCTCCATCCTTCCTCTTTCGCCGCCGCTTCTCATCGTGCCCTGAAACCTTCCTTCCCCTTTGTTGTTCTACTTCATCATCTTTCTTTTATTCTCGGTGAACTATGACATCTCTTCAAATCACTGACCTTTATCTTCAAGTAACAACCATTATCTAATCGATTCACACAAAAACCCTAACCTCTTCATTTAAATGCAACTCTTTACCCTTCTAATCGGCGGCTATGTACAATCTGTTCCGAATCAAACTCCAATTTCTTCATGTCAAGGTACAGTCTTTCTCATCTTTAGTCTTTAATTCAACGTACGATCTTTCTCATCTTCATTTTTTGAACATCCATATAAACCCTAATTTTGTAACCAGTATGAATTTTCTGTATGTTTTATTCCAGGAAAATCGTTTTTTTTTTCTCCGGATAGTATGACTTCGCTTCCATGGGATGATCGGAAATCGAAATCGGTGGCTAGGATGAAAAGAGCGAAGGTATGTAACTCAATCGACGGTAACCAGTGTGATTTCATTATTTTGTTGTTTATTTGATTCTTCATTCTTTGTAATTTTGTATATCGTGTGTTTCGATCGATAGGGAATTTGGCGATTTCGAAGAACAGTTCACGGTATCTCTTACATCAACGGTATGTTTATAGTCTACTTTTTATATAAAGAATCAATGTTTTTTTTTATTTTTGTTTTGTTTTG
Source organism: Helianthus tuberosus (assembly GCA_030545235.1). NCBI lineage: Eukaryota > Viridiplantae > Streptophyta > Magnoliopsida > Asterales > Asteraceae > Helianthus > Helianthus tuberosus. The sequence goes on along the minus strand of JARYGA010001085.1, from coordinate 9,260 downwards.
TTTTGTTATCGTTTAAATAATGGTCTGCATGTTTGATTTGGATATGTTTTTTTGAAGTGATGATTAATATTTAATAGTTTAAGAATACCTCTTATACTGAATTTAATGTTGATTTTGTTATTAATATGAAGCTGAAAGATGCGAAGATGATACTGGGTTCTTCTTCAATGGCTCGTAGAAAAATCTTACAGGAGATGGGCTTTGATTTCACGGTTATGGTCAGTCATGATGAGATATACACTAACTAATTGTTATACAGTTTGATGACTATTTGGGCTCAAATGCCTATGGGTTTTGTTTGGTTTCTAAAAATGAACACCATTTGGTTGCAGAGTTTAAATTTTATGGATTCTTACAGTAATGAGAATTGAGTTTTGATTTCAACAGTAGTTAAGTTTGTTAATATATTCAGTTAGTACATAACCCCCTTGATGTACAATCTCTCTTTTTTTTAAAGAAAGCAATTTTTAACCAACCCGATCCGACCCGAAACCCATTCTGACCCGGACCCGTTTCAACCCGAACCTGTTCCGACCCGAACCAAAACACCCCCTTTTTTGTAATTGACCCGTTTTGACCCGAACCCATTGTGACCCATGACCCGACCCGAACCGACCCGTTTGCCAGGTCTATTCTTACTGCAAAAGTTAAGATCCATTTTGAAATGGGAGAGGCACCCAAGTAGGGAGTTCGGGCAGAAGTTTATTTATTGAATTTTACCTTTACTTTTAGTTGGTGTTAGTTCAGTTATGCCCGTCCAATCGTCCATCTATGTTCAGTGACGTTCATACGTTTGTGTCTGTGAATCGTTTGTTTATACAGTTAAAAAATGAACTTAAACGAAGATGAACATGAACATAAGCACACTAAATTTCTTAACAAACAAGAAATACCATGTTTGTTTAATGTTCATGTCCATTCGATTCGTTTACAAGCAGCCTACACCCAAGTAAACTGTTTTCATCATTATTTGGGGATTTAGATAATTGACTGATTGATTTTGGTTTGTGATTTATTTATTTAGGCTGCAGACATTGATGAGATGAGTATCAGGAGGGAAAAGCCAGAGGATCTGGTGTTGGCTCTAGCCGAGCCAAAGGTACATTCTTATCTATCTATCATCATGCTCTAATGATTCCTGTTGCACGCCCACAGGGAGCTTGTATTGGTCCAACTTACGCGCTTTATGTGAAAACTTTTCCTTTTTAAACTTATACAACAATACAAAATGAGCCTTTACAATATATATTGGTTTGATCTTGTAAAAATGAAGTGGTGTTTTTTTTCATATTTATGGACTACGTTTATTTCAAACTAATCAGGCCGACGCCATCGTTTCACGGCTTGGAATTCAAGGTCATAAGGAGGAAAATGCACACCCCACACTGCTACTAACAGCCGACACAGTATATGCTCTATTCCTGTCTCTTCTTTCATTGCTACTTTATTGCGAAATAAGATCGTAATAATATATCTGAAGACAATTTGCACTCAATTTGTTCATCAAGAATACACGCATAAAACTTAATGGTATTCTGATTTAATTTGAGGTGGTGGTGTATGAAGGGATGATTCGGGAAAAACCATCGAGCAAAGAAGAAGCGCGACATTTTGTCAAAGGTTTGCTTAGTTTGCTTCTTACCAACTACTTTTACTCTAAAATGTTGACGTGACTCAAACGTACAAAATCATTGATTGTTTTGTCATCTTTCTCAGGATATTCGGGAGGTTGTGCAGTCATTGTAGGATCTGTAGTTTTGCTGACCTGGCTGCTAGCAGCCCCACCCCGTATACGAGATCCGATATCACACCATCGGTAAGAATTCTCGGTTTAAAAGCATTCGTCAGTTTAAAATATGTATTATTTACCAGAGGTTGTTATTTACAGGATACGTGAGATATTATATTGGAAGAAGTAGACACCCTTGTGTGGAAGCTCAAGACTGGGTGAATTTTATACCAAACGACTGCAAACTTGTAAGATATATATTATTATGCCATTTATGGCTTTTTTTTGTTTGCACATTCATTATTATTTTTTTTTTCATAATTTAGTAGGTGAGGGGAAAGAGTTGGTTTCAAATTATCACCGGGCCTAACATGGGTGGAAAATCCACATTTATACGCCAGGTATTAAGCTCGGTTATCATATTATTTTTTCCTGATTAATCTTATTCGGTTGATACCGTAACATACGACCTTTGCAATGGTACATTAAGAATATAATGACCTTCTGTTTTTCCACTTGAAAATTTGTTATGATATTTTTTTGTTTATTTAGACAGATTGGTGTTTTTCCACCTTTATGCAAGAAATGCTTGAGATAGCATCAATTCTAAAAGGCGTCACTGATAAATCATTGATTATTATTGATGAATTGGGCCGTGGAACATCAACTTATGATAGATTTGGTTAGATTTTTATTATCATTGAATATTTTGACTTAAATAATTGTATTTTATATTAATTTGTTATTTGGGGAGCAGGTTTAGCGTGGGCTATATGTGAGCACTTGGTTGAAGTAATTAAAGCGCCTACTTTATTCGCTACTCATTTCTATGAGTTGACTGCATTGGCTAATGAGAATTCTGGTCAACCGTTCGGTATAGCAAATTATCATGTGAGTGCACACATTGACTCCTCAAGCCGGAAGCTAACAATGCTTTACAAGGTTGTTTGGTGCTTTAGACAATTAGATATACGAAGAAACAATACTTATTGTTGTTTTCTTAATTTATTTTGATTTTTCAGGTTGAAGCATGGGCTTGTGATCAGAGTTTTGGAATTCATGTTGCAGAGTTTGCAAACTTTCTTGAAAGTGTTGTTTCTCTTGCTAGAGAAAACGCTGTTGAGCTGGAGGAATTCACACCCGTTTCAATTGTATCAAACGAGGCTGAACAAGAGGTATGGCTTTTGATTTCTATGTATTTTATTATTTAAGCACTATAAACTTTCCCATTGAGTAATCAGTTGTTGCATATTCCTTGGTTTTGCCTTTTTGCTCCCGTGATACCATTACTATCCACCTTGAAATGCACATGACAATTGATGTTTCGTGAAATGTGGCAATCGATCCGTTTACATATAATTTTTTTATATGTGTTGTGTTTTATTTTGAACGGGTCAAACATGTAAAGATAAAATATTTAACTATAAACAATATGGGTCAAATGGGTTGATAGTCATCCGCCATGCACTCGTGCATTTAACCTCTGAAATTGTCTTAATCCTATTAAAATATTTGTGATCATATTTTACATGGAAGTTATTTATAAGATTAAAAAAGGTAGATAAATATGTTTTTTGCGGCTCAGCCCAACCCAGCCTGTTTTAATTCACACAATCTATTTACTTTGACCCGTTGGTTAAGTGACGCATTTTGCCACCTATACTACTTTTTACCTTCGTTCTTTATTTTGGGTTCATTTTTGTTCTCCTTATAGTGATGTGATACCCATTATAGGTTGAAGAAGATAGAATATGGAGGTGGCAAGATGGTCGGGTTGAAAACAGAATGTCCAGGTCGGTTGAAGAAATCTTTAACGATTTGTGATTTTTTTCTCATTCATGTATTGCAATTATTTAGTGTACTCTAATATTTGCATTAGTAGTTTAACATTTATATAATTAAAATATTTGTGTCAAATTTTAGGCAAGTGTTTTGTTTTAAGTTGATTTGTTTATGTGTGTAAATGCCTTTAATATGGGGACTATTTCCTGTTAATGTTATATCACAATAATAAGAAAGTGTTGTTTGTTTTTTGAACTAGGGCTGATGTTTGAATGTTTGGAACTACTTACTGCATTTAAAATGAATTTGTACATATTTTTGAATGTTTTGGAACTACTTACTGCATTGAATTTAATATCAAGTACTGGTGTACTGGAAATAGTATAATAGTGATGTGAAGTTTACAACAAGAAAAAAGTTTAAGAAACCGAATTAAAAAGTGTGATGAAGATAAGGGAAAAAGAATACTTTAGAGGTTAAAAATGTTTTTTATATACTTTTATTTATTGTAAATTAAATTTTTCTACCCGAAAAGTTTGATGTGGAAAGTTTTTGTTATGTTTTTACTTAGGTCATGTGTGGCTTCATGTACAATTGTGTTAAATACTTGGTTTAGGTAGCATTGGGTCAGGTTTGGTAATCGGGTTTCGGTTAAAAAGGTAAAAACATAAGTGCCTTTATTTCTTTGGGATTATGGTAAAAAAAAGTGGTTTGGCTCAACTCATTTATTCATAAGTGCTTTGGCTTAACCGGTACCGTATCGCATAGCATAGAGGTGCACATGTAAAGAAAAGGAAGGAGGCGCACCATGGAAAAGTGTTATTTTACGGCAAATAACGTTTGAAAACATGTCTTTTAATTTCAACATTGGTACCGCATAGTATTGACACCAAATTTTAACTTATTTATTTTAATTTTAACACTTAATAACGTTTGAAAACATGTCATTTAATTTATTTAATGACATAATTAGATTATAAATTGATTTTTCCTGCCCGGAAAGTTTCCGGGTTATAAAGATTCACAACTACATGATATATTTTTATTAATTAATATATATAGATGTATATTTATTTTTTAGATATAAAGATTCACAACCCGGGAGTATTCCCGGGTTATAACCTAGTAAAATATAAACATTCTAAATCGACATCATCACGGCAGTGGGGAGCACATCAGAAAAATAAAAAGCCATTGGACGAACTTGAATATTATTTGGACGTGATCATACTTGGACGAGAAGGGTGTGCATATTATATATATAATTCATATCAGAGAGGGGGAGAAGACACGCAACATCAGACGCACGAAGTCAACCATATCTTACGAATTGGGAGTTCTTGGAGACTTTCAGAGGCCGATTGAAGATCATTGGAGTGCTAGGAAGCTGAGAATCATTCGGGTATACTTTGGGAGCGTTCGGGAGTGAAGATTACTGGTTTAATCATCCTATTCTTTCGTTTTCGTTCGTTTTAATTTGTAACTCGATGAATTCAGAATATATGTTGATTATGATTATGTTTCTGATTATGTTTTCCGGCTAAAAACCTTTTACTACCTAGGTTATGACAATGGTTTAATAAAGATTGGATTTTTATTCGGTTTTAATGTGGTTTATGGGCTTTCTTGTATTGTAAACGGCTATGGAATTTTAACTTGGTGTATATGCATGCTTGATATTGTTTGATCACTGTTTATTGCTTCGTATAATCTTTGGTGACGGTCTATATCACATAATAGGGTTGTGCTAGGGTTTTAGATTTTGGTGAGTGTCTATATCACGTAATAAATCTTTAATACTTTAGGGTGAAAATCGAGTAAGTAACCTTAGAAGTAATATTCGGTAATTTAATAAAATCAAGTGTTCTACTAATCTTGTTGCTGTGAGGCTCGAGGTTGTTAATAGGTCTTGGTTTGGTATATAGCTAGGTTTAGGTTTTGTAAGAAATCGGTCTAGTTCCCTAACCATTCTCTTGTCTATTAAACCAAGTTGAAACCCATAGTTGCCTTAGACTTTCGCGCTCTAAGGTAGATCGTCGTATTAAGGCACTTTCAAGAAGTTAGAGGACTGTAAGGAAATCTAAAAACCGGTAATCGTAACAGCCTAGGTAGTGCCACAAGAATCGCCTTGAGAAGGGTCGGGGGGCTTAGTTGGTGTCTTAATAGGTTTAGCATTTAAAGATCCCGGTTCCATACCACATTACCTTCGAATAGAAATCCATTCCAAGTTAAGCTTGTGTCTAGCCTAGGTAGTCTTCATCGCCACTGGTTCAAGTCTTCGTCCGAGTTCGTGTTTAGTTATTTTATTAATATATTATTTAGGATTTTTAGAAACCCCCCCCCCCAATCAAATAAACATTTAGTAAGTTGTGTCAGTCTTAGTCTATTTAGAGTCTTAGCGTAATCATTAGAGTCTCGTGGGTTCGATACTCGGACTTACTTTAGCTTTACTACATTGATCGGTATACTTGCCGGTTGTGTGGTTTTAGTTTTAGTTCGAGCCTAAGTTTATAAATTTAAAGCTTAGATTGTCTAGATTAGGGTTAATTTTAGTTGTTTTTAATTAACCATTTCGTGCACATCAACCATCCGATCCGCACATCTACACCAGTTTCCTCTTTTAGAAACCCTATAAATACCCCCGTCACATCACAAACAGTGATGTGACAGCTCTCTCGTTCGACCAGCATCTCTAGCCCACTTTTCCTTCGATTTCTCGTGATTCTTGTAAGTTTTCAACTCAAATCTTGTACTTCTATGATCTATACTTACTTCTTCATCATTTTCACCTTTGAATCTTCACTTTTTTACCGTGAAATCAGCGGATTTTAGGTGTTCTAGGATGATGTCATCATGGGGTTCTTATGAACTTCAAGATTTGGCCTCATTCCACTAAGAACAACTCAGACCTACATGATTTCCACATGTTTTAACACTATGTTCGCATAGATCTAAACATTTTCATGGTTAAAAGGATTGAAAGATGGTTTCACAACTTTCTTTCAACTCTTTCACACTCAATGCACTCAAAACCGATAGAATCGGAGCTCATCCAGGCCTTCTACTCGTTTCTAGTGAAGTGTCGGTCTGAGATCTGATTCTTATCAAAGAGACAACCGATTTCGGGTTGAACATAATCAAACCGTCACGAACAGTTGACTGATCGGACTGGGGTGATTCCCATCCGATAAGATAGTCTGGACTTGGTGGGGTTCCGTTGTTCAATACGTTGCCATACCGTCTCGATCAAGTCGCAAAACTTTTCAAACTTAACAAAATATTCAAGTTTCAAAACGATCAGATTGTGGGACGGATTGTCGTCCGATCGAATTGCCACCCGATTGGATTGCCTTCCGATCGAACGACAATCCGATCGGATTGAACTTGGTTTCAACACTTAACATTTTTCATAATTTGCAAAGATCATCAGTTCTGACGGATTGCCATCCGATCGGAAGACCATCCGATCAAATGACAATCCTGCTGTGAACTTGTTCTCTGAGAAATGTCTAACCAACGGATCGCCATCCGATCGAACGACTGTTCGACCGGGCGACCTGAAAGGTAGAGATACTCCTCTCTTTTCAAAATGCTACAACGAAAACTTTAAAGTCACATCATACACAAACACATCCATCCCAAACGAATGTCAATCCGACCGAATGGTCATCCGAACGGATGACCATCCGAATGCATTGACATCCGATCGAATGACCATCTGTTCGGATTGTCATCCGATCGGATGACCATTCGTCACTTAGATCCACTTTTCACCGTTAAATGTGTCGCTCATTCGCTTATGCTTATGCTATCGTTAACTGTTCAGGCTAATCTCTCAGCGCTCCCTTCAATCCAAGAGAGTGTTTATTTACTAAACACGATTAGTGAGTATACTCGATCCCTTTTTGCTTTAAGCACTTTTGGGTGTTACATGCGTTACTTATATCAAATCACATCGATCACACAACGCAAACACTTTTATACGCTAACCGTTACTGCATGTTATACGTGTTACTCAATGAATGCTGGTATTTTATGTTTACACAGTGATTGTTGCCTGACACTTTAGCAACGATAGTACTATAGTTTAGACTCAGCACCTGTCGTGGACAGGCGTTGTTAAGGGCTTTTCTCGCATGTCATTGTGGTGATATGTGTTGCGCATTCTACAACTAGCAGTCAAGTCTGTGCATATTTCATTGTCGATAACCTACTTGCTTCACATTATACATGTTACATGCTGGTTATGCGTAAACTCGCTTTTGCTATCTACTATTACTATTAAACTTGTATGCTCACCTTTACACTATGTGTATTGACCTCTATTTTAACGTATGTGACTGGTGTTTAGGATGCTTTACTTGTTACTTGATGGAATGAAGCTAGGATGGAGTCTAGAAACGAACTAAATAAAATCGGAGTTGTCGGAATGGACATTTGTCTTTGAGAACAATGTCTGTAATAACTGTTTTATTTTATATGTTTGTGGTATGGGACATGAACCTTTAATATATTATAATTAATAGTTGTTATGGATACTCATGGAGAATCTGTTTCGCTCAGTGCCGCGCCCCAATGTTTCCGCCAGCGGTTGGGGGGTGACAGCCCTCCGCGAAGGAATTCCCTTCGTCTGTCGCGGCCCGCGAGCGACTCAAAATTCTTGTTTTTCTTGATTTTTATAAATACAAGGGTATTTTGGGCTCGTTTCTCGCGTACGGGGTATATTTAGGAACGTTTAGGGTTACGTTAAGGGTTCTTGGAGGATTGTTATACATTATATCTGTTATTCACTTTTAAATAAATAATTACAATTTTCTTTATAAACAACACCGGCTTTCACTTCTCTTCTCAATCCAAACTTCTATAAACCAAATCCTTTCTTTCACATTGCAAAAATCTCACTCTATTTTCTAAAAAATGGTGGATGACATACCGCTATTCATTCCATTCAACATTAGTGAAGACGATGATTCTTCCTCAAGCAATAATAGTTTAATTTTTTTTCCAAAATCTCATCGAGCAAGACACACTAGAAGACACGGGCACATCTAGAAAAAAGGGTTGTACGTCGTGATCGAGAGAATGGCCACGAAACCTTTATGGCAGATTATTTTGTCGAGGAGCCCAAATTTAATGAAAAAGTTTTTCGTCATAGGTTTCGTATGTCAAAAAGGTTGTTTTTAAAAATTGTGAGTGACGTGCAAGCGAATAACTCGTGGTTTCAAGAGGGCGTGGATTAGGGATGGGATTGGTACAGTACCCGTACCTATACCCGTACCAATACCCGTACCAGTACCGAAAATACCGGTCCCGAATTTGAACAAAACTAGGTACCAAATACCGTACCAAATATATAGGTACGGTACGGGTACGAGTACGGGTACTGGTACGGGTACTTTCGGTACAGTACCCGCTTGGTACCATTTTGTTTTTATTTACTTTTTGAGGACTTGTACGAGTACTAAATAGGTAAAATTGACATGAGTACCAATATAGAACGAGTACCAAATAGGTAAAATTGGTACGAGTACCAATACGATACGGGTACCATATAGGTAAAATCAATACGAGTACACTATAAATACCATAATATGAAATAAAACATAATACAAAAAAACTTTTAAAGGTATACATAGAATTCGGTACCAGTACCCATTTTTACCCGCACCCGTACCCGTACCAATACCAATACCGAAAGTATCGAATACCAAAATCAATAAAACTGGGTACCGATACATGTACCAAATAC
>JARYGA010001084.1:0-33549 GCA_030545235.1 Helianthus tuberosus | reverse complement strand
TAATTGACATCAGGTGGTGTGTGGCCAGTGCAGTCCGGAGAGCGCAACGATTTATGGAGATTACTGGGAGACATTCAATTGGCGGACCTTCCACCAAATTGGGCTTTGACAAATCAAAGGTCACGTGTTCCCGATTTAAGCAAAAAGGACACTTTAAACGTGAGTGTCTTAATGCTCCTGCTGATGATATTGCAAATCCGTTCCGTGAAGATTACTACAAAAGAGCGATCTATCATCAGAATAAATCAGAACCCCCCAGAATGAAGCAGCTTGAGGAAGCCCCCAAAGAGAAATCAAGAGCTCTTGCTGTCATTCATGATGATGAGGGATACGATTGGAGTGATGTGTTACCGGAGGAAGATGCAGTAGGGTATGCATTTGTAGCAAAAGAAGAAGAAGTTCCTTTCAAAGACACAAGACTAAGCAAGAAAAATACCAAGCCAGAAAGCAGAAAGCAGAATTCAAGATGATAAGATTATCTAGGGTGTACAGTGAAGCAAAGAAAGCAAAAAGATGGGATGCTGTTAGAGAATGTTATATGGATCCTCAAGGAAACATTGCTATTGATGCAAAAACTTTAGTATAGAAGTTTTCATTGAGGAATTCAAAGCAGAAGAAGATGGCAGACAAAGAAGATGGTGGGGAGGTGAAGAAGAGAAAGATGTAGAGAAATAAGAAAAAGAAAAAGAAAAAGAAAAAGAAACAGAGAAGATGCTGCAGTCTAAGAAGATTGATGATGGGATTATCGATACTTCTCAAGAATTCACAGCTGAAAACTTGGGAAAGATGGCTGATAAAGTGTTTGCTGCAAAAGAACTTGAGGTAGACTCTAAGTCTGAATCTGAGTCTAAAAGCAAGGTCAGTCCAAACAGTTCAACAAATGAGACAGGTAAGAAAGTCAAAGGTGTTAGTGACTGCAAAGGCTGCATGAAAAACTGCAAGTTTTGTAGTACGCTCACTTACCTTAGTGATACCAAGGTTGAAGAACTAACAAAAAGAGTCAGAAAGGTTGAAGATCAGATTCTAGACCGTGATAAAATGCTCAAAGCTTCAAACGATCGAGCTAACAAGTTAACTGGGAGAATTGAAAATGATAAAATTGAAGTAGAAAGAATTAAGAAAGAAAATGAAAAATTGGTTCTTGAAAATCGTAAAATCTCAGAAAATTTTGACAAATTAAAACTAACGGTAAAGGATTCTGATGAAAGAAATGGTAAAACCAATAAAGAAAATGAGCATTTAACTGTTGTTCTTAGATACAAAGAAGAGCAAATCAACCAACAACCGGATGAGATTGCTAAGTTGAAGCTTCAATTTGAAGAAGCTAAGATTGAGAATGAGCGCATACAACTCCGCAAGCTTTATTTTGCAACACATTGTTCCCAAACCCATCGGGAAAAACAAAGCAGGCGAAGATGTTTACTCGGATGGAACTGGGGTTGGGTTTCAACAAGTTCCACCACCAGTTTTAAACAATTATTCAAAGAAAAAGTCTGGGTTGGTTAATGATGAAAATGAAACAAATGAAATAAAACTTCCAGAGTCAATTGATGTTACATTTTCTTCATCCGATGATAGTGTTCAAACTGATATTGTGAAAGGTATGGCTGAAAGCGTTTTGAAGTCGGATAGTGATTCAGTTGAGGATGAAGAGTGTTTTCTGGATAAATATATTCCGAAACCAAAATCCAAAAACAACTAAAATTAAGAACCTACTCTTGTCATGTACAAGATGTCGGGATCGGATAAGTTGTATTCGGATTCTGAGTTTGCATTGGAGAATGTTAATGTGAACAAATTGAAAAATGTTTTCAAACTGGTTGAAATTGATTTGTCTGAAGTAGAAGGTTTGAATCAGACAAAGAGGCAAATGAATTTTGAAAAAGATAAAGCTTATTACAAGAAACCTGTTGTTCCACCACGTTTTTATAACAACAATTGAAACAAATGGTCGGGTGGTTGTCAGGGTGGTAAGAATTTTCAAAAGAAAAATGTTCAAAACAGAAGGTTTGCTGAGAAGAAAGTGTTTGTATCAAGTTCGAGTTCACTTTCTGTTGAAGAATCTAAGATTTTTTCGAAAACAAATGAAGAATTCTTTGAGAAGAAAGCATCGCAGTCTCAGACTAAAGGCACAAGTCGAGTAGTTGATACTCGTACATGCTTCAAATGTAACAAAGTTGGGCATATTGCACGAAAGTGTACCAACTTTAAGCCTAAGTCTGAAGTTGCTGAGAGTTCAAAATGGAAGGTTGATACAAAAGGCAAAGCTCCATTGGGTGTTGAGAAAATTTTGAAAAATGAGAAAACAAAATTCAAATCTGAACCTGTTAAGAAGTCGGAAACTAAAAATGACAAATTTTACAAACGGGTTGCATCATCTCAACAAACATGGAGGCCAAAAAGTTCATCTAAACCAAAGGTTTCAGAGTCGGAAAAACAATCGTCTTCTACCACTCCGGTAAAGATGGATGTTCCTTTGGATTATTAATAAAAGTTGGAGAAACAATCTTCTACTCAACCAGAGAAGAAGAATGTTCAAAAGAAAGATCAACCAAGTGGTCAACCTAAGAAAGATGAGTTTGTTTTATACAAAAAGGTTGAGGTTGGATCTGAGGAAAGCTTGAAGATGAATGACAAAAACTTTCCACCACTTTATATTGGAAAATCTCACATTAATGTCAAGTTACCCGAGTCAAAAGAGTCTTGGGTGGCAACAAAATCTCACTAAATGTTTGTGATATGTGCAGGAGCTTCCAAGATCCGTTTCACGATGGATTATGGATAGTGGAGCTTCTCGGCACATGACAGGGAAGACAGCATTGCTGTATGATGTTCGAAATTTCAATGGAGGTTATGTAGGGTTCGCAAGTAACCAAGGTGGTCGAATAGTTGGTAAAGGAACGTTATCCAACGGCATTGTAACGTTTGAAAGAGTTAACTACATCGCCGAGCTTGAAAACAATCTTCTAAGCATTTCGCAAATCTGTGATAGGAAGTATACAACGCACTTCACAGACAAAGAATGTTTGATATTGAAACCAGGATTTGTTGTTCCCGAAGAATGGATTATCATGAGGGAACCTAGAGCGAATGATCTGTACGTGTTGGACATGAGCATAGCTACTACAACCACGGGTCAAGCCCACTATTTCGTGTCAAGAGCAACGGAGAAAGAATAAAAGTTATGGCATCGAAAGATGGGCCATATTCACCTACGAAAAATGAATCACCTGGTGCATAATGATTTAGTTCTGGGAGTTCACATTAAAGGTTTTCATCTTGAAGGGGAATGCATTAGCTGCGTCAAAGGCAAGCAAAAGAATAAATCACATCCTCAAAAGAAAGTCAATTCAGTTTCCAGACCGTTGGAGAGACTACATATGGATTTATTTGGTCCAGTAAACGTCAAAAGTATTACAGGGGATCTCTACTGTCTTGTGGTAACTGATGATTATTCCAGATTTTCGTGGGTATCATTCTTGAAGTCTAAAGATGAGACGTTTGAAAGTTTGATGGCGTTGTTCAGAAAAATAGAGAACTTGTACCAAACCCGTATCAGAAGAATCAGGTGTAATAACGTTACTGAGTTCAAGAACAACAAGATGGAAGAATATTGTGATGAGAGAGGTATACTGCAAGAATTTAGTGCTCCTTACACTCCGCAGCAAAATGGAGTAGTAGAATGAAAGAACAGGACACTAATCGAAACGGCCAGGACGATGCTTGCTGATTCAAAGCTACCAGTCAATTTTTGGGCAGAAGCAGTGTCAGCCGCTTGCTATACACTGAACCGGGTTCTCACTGTGAAGAAATTCAACAAGACATGTTTCGAGCTGATCAACAATCGGAAACCGAACCTGAAGTATTTAGAACCATTTGGGTCTCCCTGCACAGTTCTGGAACCTTCTGAAAAGTTTGGTGCAAAGAGCTTTGAAGGAATTTTTGTGGGTTATGCTAGTGCATTGAAACTTGTCTTTGTTCCAAGTTTGAAGCAGATCATCGAAGCACAACATGTTGAGTGTCAGGTGTATACTATGCCGCCACAGAATCCCGGTGACTCATGGTGTTTTAATTATGATAAATTGTGGGATTCGTTTGACATGGAAGAAGAAAAGGAAGAAGAAGATTTCTTTGATGAGTTGGATATTCTGAGAGAGTATGAAGAATCGCAGGAAAGGTTCCCAGCTGAGTATTTAAGGCGACCACAACAAACTTCAAATGACGATGAAGCAGATCCAAGTAATGCTGGAGAACATGATGATATTCAACAAGAGGAAGTTGCTCATGATAATTAGACAGCAGTCAATTATAATCAAGAATCTAATGATAGACCGGTATTTGATCATGGATATTCAGATTCTGAGGGGGAGCAAATCCAGAGTTCAAGTCAAACAGTTCCAGTCAATGAACAAGGTGCAAATCAGAATATCACAAATTTGGAAGGCGAGGTAGATGTTCCAGGCGAGGTGATGCCAAGAACACTTTCATACCATCCTGAGGAGTTGATAATTGGAGAATTGCAGTCAGGCGTCCGCACTAGAAGACAACTTGATCAAGGGCTTACATGTTTTTATTCAAAAGTTGCTCCTTTACAAACTGACTTTTCACTAAGTTGTTTTATCTTGCAGATAGGGCCAAGGACTTATAAAGAGGCGCTTACTGAAGATTCTTGGGTCAATGCGATGAAGGAGGAACTGAGCCAATTCGAGAAGTTAGGTGTGTGGAAGTTAGTAGACTTGCCTGATGGACAGAGGAAGATAAACACCAAGTGGGTGTTCAAATGCAAGAGAGACGATAGAGGGGTTGTTGTTCGTAACAAAGCTCGACTCGTAGTCCAGGGTTTCAGTCAGCAGGAGGGTATAGATTTCACCGAAGTGTATGCTCCAGTTGCTCGACTAGAAGCGATCAGAATCTTCTTAGCATTTGCATCGTGGAAAAACTTCAAAGTTTATCAGCTAGATGTGAAATCGGCGTTTCTCTATGGGAAGGTAAAAGAGGAGGTATGTGTCGGTCAGCCACCGGGCTTTACCGATCCGATCCACAAAGACAAGGTCTATTTGCTGGATAAAGCGCTGTATGGTTTACACCAGGCCCCAAGAGCTTGGTACGAGACATTGTCTCAACACCTTCTAGCCAACAGTTTCATCCGAGGAAAAGTGGATGCCACTCTCTTCACCAAAGAGGTCGACGGTCATCTTCTTATAGTTCAAATATATGTGGACGACATCATATTTGGGTCTACAAATGAGAATCTGTGCAAAGATTTTGAATGAGTTATGATGCAGAAATTCGAAATGTCATCGATGGGTGAGATGAAATTCTTCTTGGGACTGCAGGTTAATCAACTACCCAAAGGAATTTTCATACATCAAACGAAGTACGTTCATGGTATCTTGGAGAAATTCGGGATGTCAGGTTCTACTCCAGCTTCCACCCCATTAGCAACGAACCATGGGATAAACCCTGATCTCATCGGAGAGAAGGTAGATGAAACGCTATATCGTTCCATGATTGGATCGCTGATGTATTTGACAGCTTCAAGACACGATATTATGTATCCAACCTGCCTCGCAGCAAGATTTCAATCTAACCCGAGAGCTTCGCATATGGTGATTGTGAAAAGGATATTACGCTATCTTAAAGGAACTCTATCATTGGGGTTGTGGTATCCAAGAGAAGGCGACTTCACGCTCGAAGGGTATTCCGATTTCGATTTCGGATGCTGCAAAGTTAACGCTAAATCAACAACAGCGGGATGTCAGTTTTTCGGACCACGTTTGGTCACCTGGCAGTGTAAGAAGCAGACCTCCGTGGCTTTATCCACATGTGAAGCTGAGTATGTATCTGCTAGCAGCTGCTGCTCTCATATCTTGTGGATCCAGCAACAGATGCGCGACTACGGTTTGCAATTTCTAAACACCCCTATCTTTGTTGATAATGAGGCAGCGATAAATATAACGAAAATCCTGCTAAAACCAAACACATTGAAATTCGTCATCACTTCATTCGCGATTGTTTCGAGAAGAAGTTGATACGAATTGAGAAAATCCACACTGACGAGCAAAAAGCTGATTTACATACCAAAGCATTTGATAAAACTCGTTTTCAGTATTTGCTAAAACTGAACGGTATGAAGCTTTTATCGGTGTTGGAAGAGATTCTTGGCGTTGATGAAGGAGACATTGTAGATGATGTTGAGAAGCAATCTGCAATGGTTTGTCGATTTTTTACTTGTTTTAGTATTTAGGGGGAGGTATAGGGTAATATTTTCAGAAAATACAAAAACAATAAAAAATGTCAAATATACAAAAACATGAGATATTTTTTTTTAAATCCAAAAACAATAGAAAACCAGAAAAGAGCTTGTGTAAAAAGGGAAAATGATAGTACATCGGCTTGACAGTTACGGTATGCTAAAGAATTGTAATGTTTAAATGCGTTAAACAGTCTCGCCAATGATATGACGATAGGTTTTTACACATTTAGTAGGTTTGTTCGGGATATAAACCTAAATCTTTACTTACTTATTTCGTGGGGAATACTATTTGGATATATAGGTAACCCCTGAAATCTTGTTTGAAAGATCCCTCTTTCTGAGATACTAGGTCTTTATACTCAGTGATATCTGGGGTATTATCCCGGGACTTCTGATTTTGCGGAAGCAATGGCCTAGTCCCCGGAGAATACTTTACCGCATGCTTGAAATATAGCGCCGCCCTCAGCATAATTGATGAGTCAATAAAATTACTAATCAATGCTGTTGTAAAAAAGATCCTCTAAAGGGGACACACCCAAGTCGAACCGTCATCTCTCTGCTGAACGGAAGTTCTGACCTGAGCTCTCATGGTTTCGATTGTAATTTATTCCCTTACAGATATCATCTGTGGTATACTCACCTGTAAGACTGAATATTGAGATCTGGATACGGGAGTATATTCAAGAGGTGGGACACATGAATGAGTTAAAGTCTCTAAAACACCTAATCCGTATCCTGGACAGATTGAAAATTGTGTGAGAATTTAAGTGGATCAGTATATGGACAATCTAAGCGAATTGTTTAATTCTGAGTATGTAATTAAAGCTTAATGGTACTTGTGACTTGTCGAATAGCTGATATGATTCCCTAACACGCTCGCCAAAAATATATTAGTAAATAGTTTACTTTTACTGCATTTTATTTCTGTAATTCATTTTCTAGTTTAGAACTTTATTAAAAATCCAAAAATATTTTACACTTCTGCTTTATATTCCGACAAACCAAAGTGGAGAGTTTATCTTCAGATTCACAAATTGGAGCAGATGCATGAAGTTTCTGAACTGGATGATGAGTTGGGAGCTTAATTTGTTAATTGTGAAAATGAAAAGTTGAAGCAAGTTCATTAACTTGAAACTTGTAAATTTTCAGAAAATGGTTGAACTAAATGTCAGTGTGATTTATCTCTGATCAACTAAGGTCATTAAGTTGAACTTGGTAGATTAATTGAGTAATCAGGGTCATTAATTTGGACCTGAATACTTAAGTGTATTTCTAATTCTGACAAATCCATCAAATGAGATAGAATGGTAAGTTTGGTTTGAAACTGTTATTGTCATATATCTTATATTTAGGTAGAGATTCTGCAGGTAACAGGAATCCCCATGGCAATGAAAATGTCAAAAGTTTGAACCAGAATTCAAAGTCCTAGGTTATCGAGAGGGGGAGTATGTGAAAGGGGGAGTTCACATTCTGGATCAACAATCAAAGGGGAGATTGAAGATTAAAGTTTGAAGAAAAAGATTGATGGGAGCTTTTACAATGACAAATTATTTTGGAAAGAGACTAAGACTAAAGACTCGACGCCGAAGACTTCGTCAACATCCAAGGGGGAGTCTGTTGGTGCACACGGTGTCTGTTAACTTCGTCTTAATTGAGTCTTATGTCTAGATAGGATAAACGAGTGCACAACAGAGTTGAAATTAGGGTTAGAACATGCTAAATGAGATAATTTCGCTTGAAAGCGTCATGGTGCAGTTCAAGCGAAATCAACACAAGTGATTTCGCTTGAAACGACCTGTTGCATGTTCAAGCGGAATCTCATCATCTATATATACCCATGTGTTGTGTCATTTCAAACAGGATCTAATCATTAGTTCTGAGTCGAGGTGCTGTCCGTTTGTCATCTGAATTGTGTAAAAGCTCAGGATTGATTGGTAGAAGGATAATTTGAAAGGAAACAAGCTGTTTGACATTGTTTGCATTGATTCCGCCTTTGTAAATGATGATGAACTACTCAACTTGACTGTTTAGGGACACCGAACGATCCAACACCTGGTGTGATCTTGAATCATGGATTTCAAGTATAAAAAGGCACTTATGGTGCACTAGTTCATTGCTTATTTCACTTGAAATCAATCCTACTCTCTACTCTGGAAGTTCCTGATTAAGAAGGGAGCTCAAGTTTGTAGAAAAGATAGCTAGGACCCTTTGTAAGTGTCTTAGCCCCTCCTCTTTATTTCAGTTCTTAATTTAAAAACCGAAAAGTCAAAGTTATCGTAATCTGACTTTGACCTTCGGTTTAAACTCAAATGGTCCAGCTACTGTTCGAGATGAATATGGTTATGTGACCATAATTAGGTAGGCGATTAACCCTTAAAAGGGCACCTCCTAATTATTCCGTTTGCTTAGTTAATTGTCGGGTCAAACTACTTAGTTAAAAAGTCAAACTGGACAGAATTGTTAATAATAATTAAAACTAATAATACAGAGGTTATAAATATATTTTAACACTCTAATAACTTAGCAGTTATTATTAGAACATTTTCAAACAGATTCAACCCAACAATTCTGAGTATAAGGTCGGTTCGCAACCGAAAGTCGCAAAAGCTTGACTTTTGCTTTGACTGTCAGTTCTGACCCGATTGAGCTTAATTCTTCTATGTTTTAAGCTTCCATTAGGACCACATTATGTTGTAGTATAACCCTCTGAGGTTATGTTACTTGGTCATTTGTATTCTAAATTATATGCTAAGTTTCGTTATTATGCTTATAAATGCCCATTTTGCCCTTTTGACATATAAACGAGGTTTTGAAAATGTGAGAGGACAAAAACCTTTATTACTGATATATAAGTATGTCCCAAAAATTTGACATCAGTTTCTGGTCTCAAACTAAAGTTATGCAAGATATCGTAAATTGAAACTTTTATTAATTAAATTACGCTATGGTCGCTATTAACAACTATGGCATCAAATAGGTATGATTATACAAATATAAAGAAGTTTCAAACGCATTATCATTAGGTTTGGAAAACAATAGGAGGAGTGTACATAGATTAATATTTAAAAAGTTACGCATCAAGTTTCAAACATGGCGAACATACATATACTGTAAAGTTGAGATTTTCCATATTGAGGAGAGAGTGAAGTCACTTTTTCATGCACATCTTAATGGATATATGAAGAATTAAGGGTCTTTTATTTAGAGCAACCGTTTTCCATTTATACTTTCTTTGACATCTTCTATAATGTAAGTGGGTCTAGCTAGCCCAAATAGATTATAAAGGTCAATAAACCACCAATAACCGGCTTAATTGAACACCTCCTTTTTTTCCTTTATGCCTGACTAGCAATAAACCAAGTATGATTTAACTTTGAAATGATATAAATACGACTGTCAGTAAACACATTTAAAATAATATGATTTAAATTGTTAGCACTTAACATCCCAAGTTATAACAAAGCAAAAGTTAAAACTAGAATGGCAATTTGTTCATGACAAAAAAAGTAAAAAATTGTTTCAGATATCAAACATGTCAAAAACAATGAACTAGCTGCAGATTTTTGCATAAAATCATTCAGGTAATGAAGCACTGCGCAATCGGAATAGTACTATAGTAGGCCTTTATATGCATGATCTAAGATTCTAAGTGGATAACAATAGCTTCGGGATGTAACATGATTGGTGAGTTTTCAACAGATTAACACTAATAGTACAAAAGTTGAGTATTAACCATCAAAGCGGTATGCAATGAACCTTTGGAACAGTTGGTCCAGGATTTCTCAAAAGTCCATCTACATGTGTTGGTAGCCCTCCCTGCAAATAGATAATGTCAGTGTACAGAGAATCACATGTTCAACCAATATCATAATAATCATATAACTATTACAGGGGATAGACACTTCGTTTAATCATAGTTTTTCATCTTTCTTAACGTAAATAGTTAAACAACAAGCATAAGATAATCAGAGTAAACTTTCTAAAATTTAAACAAATGTGAGTATAAAGCCTTACTTTAATTAACGGTGGCCTTAAAGCAGCACCCTTAGCAGACTTCCTTTGCTCAGTAGCAAGCCCTGAGAATATCATATCCAAATAATACGTCTTACATTCGGTTCACTGACCAATATAGATTCACAAGTAACATCAAATAGGACGTTCACATCAGTATATCCCAGATCCGAATTCTGAAACATCATCTCATACTAGAATCGTCTTCAAATCTCACTAAACCTATATAATCCTCTAAATCTCAAACCACAAATATTAACTTGAGATAATCAACGCAAAAAATAAGAATAACAGTTTAGATCAAATAGTGCGTTCACCTCTGAATAACACAGATCTGGATTCTGAAACATCATTTCATACTAAAATCATATTAAAATCTCACTTAACCTATATAATCCTCGAAATCTCAAACCACAAAAATTAACTTGAGATAATCAATGCAATAGAAATAACGATAACAAAATGCAGATCTAAACAAGTATTCATCAAATCGAACAGTACAACCAGTGTCGATTACATCAATCACTACACTCACTCGATTCAAATCGATTACATACAACCAGACGAACAAAGTATTGAATAAACATAAAAAAACATTACAAATTCGCTAACAGAAATGTGGAAAAATATCGGTTATCGGTCAAGGACCGATATTTGAGATACTGTGTATCGCGGTGAGATATCGGTAATTTATAATATCATGCATAAATATATAAATTTATATTTATATTTATATCCATATCTAGAGCCAATATATATACTAGAAGTCTAGAACCTATATAAAATTAAATGCAAAATAAAGAAGTGTTCATCAAGAGGTGGTAGAAAGTCTAGGTGTGGGAAAGAAAGTCTCAAAAGGTAGGCGGTAAATACTTTGTCCCACATTGGTGTGGGAATAAAGTGAGTGGTTGTTTATAAGGTAAAGCATTTACTACTCCATTGTAGCTGGAATTTGGTTGAACTCGTGCGTGCCAGCACGCCCTGCGGACACGAATGCAGCTCCGAAAACCCGGTTTAAGGTTTTTTTTTAAGCAGCGAGACATAAAAAAATGGCCCAAAATGCAGTTTTTGTATTAAAAAAACATAAAAAATGGCCCAAACGAGCTTTCTCGGCGAGACAACTGCTATGAGATATGCAAAATATCGGCGCTATATCGGTATTTATAGCTGAAAATATCGCTCACCGAGATGCAGACCGATATGGCACACCGATTTGTTGGGCTATGGCCGATAACCGATATATCGATGATATAGCACCGATATATCGTCGAGATTAACTGCATAGAACAAAAACAGGACGAACAGATCTGGATTCTAAAACATCATTTCATACTAAAATCGAATAAAAATCTCACTAAACTAAATCAAATAAAAATCTCACTAAACTAAATCAAATAAAAATCTCACTAAACCTATATAATCCTCTAAATCTCAAACCACAAAAATTTAACCTATAACAATCAACGCAAAAAAAGAGCAACAATAACAGTTCAGATCTGAATGTAGAATCATATTCTATAACAAAATGTATATCAAAAAGGTGTGTGTGTGTGTATATATGACATCGAACAGTACAATCACTATACTCACTCGATTCAAATCGATTACAGATAAACATCAACGAACATTACAAATTAGGTAACGGAAACCGGACGAATTAAATCTGGTTAAAATAGTGACAAAATTAGGGCAAAATGGATGAATGAAACGTACCTGTGTGAGTAACGGAGTGAAATCCGTTGTGGAGACCGAGTAAGAACGCAAGAGGAACGAACATTGAGAGTAATACGAGACCTAACACTGCGATTACGAGCCAACTCCATCGTTTCTTCCCAGGCATGGTGGTGTGTTATGAAATGGAACCAGTGTTCATATTCCATCATTTATCACTTCACTTTATTTATTTATTGTAGTTCTATGTAATGAGATTGTATGGGAGAAGTTGTGAAATTTGGGCTTCAACTTTGCTTAAATGCAATATATGATCTTTTAGTAACTTTTCTAAATATCAGGGTGAACGGGGTGGGTTCGGTAAATGGGATCTGTGATTGTGGTTGTCGTGCAGGCACACCGCTGCCTACCCTCACTTCATCGCAGTGAGTGTAAGATTTCGGTGACTAGTCACGGCTTGAATTTGATCTTTGGGTTATGACTGTTGGAGTTCAAACGGCTAGCCGTTGTATCTTATAAAAAATAAAATTGCAATTTTCTTTATTTAAACACACCATTTTTCTCACAATCCAAAACTAATCTCAATCAAACAATTTCTCTCATAATCCAAAACTTATCTCATACCCCTATTTTTTTCAAAATGGCGGATGACATACCTTTGTTTATTCCATTCGACATTAGTGACGATGATTTATCCTCAAGCGATAGTAGCTTTAGTTAAAAAAAGCCTCTCATCGAGCAAGCCGAAGAGTAGTAATTTTATTTAGTTTCATTTAATGTAATGTCTTTTTTTAATTAATGTATTTTTATTTTGTTTAAAATATGTTTTAGTTATTATTGCATAATTTGTAGAAATAGAAAGATTGAAAAAAATGGACTCCTCACGAGGGCCAGGTTTTCATCGAATCGAATATCGAATTTTCGAATTATTCGAATCGAATTACTCGAATAATTTTTATTTTTCCTTGAATTCGAATTCGAATTCGATTTGTATTCGATTAAAACCTACCCAATTCGATTCGAATTCGTATTCGAATAAAAAACCCAATTCGTATTCGATTAAAAATTTGAATTCGAATCGAATTCGAATAAATTCGATTTGATTCAGTTTCTTTTAAAACATGTAAATAACTATTAAAATGAAACATAAGTTTTAAAGCAGCCATAAAACATTCCAAATAAAGTACCATAAGTCTAACATTCAAAACGAGAATTTGGGAATAACCACCACAAGTTAATATTTTTAGGGTTAGAAATCTACTGATAGATTTACTACTTAGGTTTTAGTTATGGGCCATGCAGTGGGTTTGGTAATGCTAATTTTAATACTTAGAATAAATTTTGAAAAATAATTTATAGTATAGCCAAATAAAAGTTATATATGTATTATATATAAAAATAAGAGTAAATTTCTGTTTTCGTCCCTGAGGTTTGTCAATTTTAACTAGTTTAGTCCAAAAATCTAATTTATAACAATTCCAGCCCTGAAGTTTGCATTTCTTAACGCTTTTCATCCCTAAGGGTGCTTTTTCATTTAATTCTTAGGGATGAAAAGCGTTAAGAAATGCAAACCTTAGGGATGAAAAACGTTAAGAAATACAAACCTTAGGGATGGTTTTGTTATAAATTAGATTTTTGGACTAAACTAGTTAAAATGGACAAACCTGAGGGACAAAAATAGAAATTTACTCTAAAAATAATAAATAAATGTATAATTTTATTCGAATTTTGAATCGAATTTGAAATTATAAATTCGTATTCAATTTACTTGACTCGAATTGAATCAAATTCGAATTTTTATAATCGAAACGAATTCCTGATAATCGAATCAAATTTAATCGAATTTTGAATTTTTCGAATTCGAAACGAATTCTGAACACCCCTAACAAGGGGACCACCCTTATGTTTGAGTGCACGAGGGAGGTTGACATGGCATGAGGTGATTGGTTGGGTAGAGAGTTTATCACTCCACATTAGATGACCACCCCTTATACCCTTAATGTAAACAAACATATAAAATAATTGCACTCTTAGAGTGTGGTATGGTATGTTGGGCGTAAGATGAGGGTAAACCTAATCACTATCGTAGGAGATGGTGAGCTTGCTCCTAATGGAATGACAATGGGGCAAGTTTGAAACGGGGTTTGCCAATCACAATCTCATACTTGACTTGTTGCGTATGGGGCATATTGTTTGGAAGTTTTTTTTCTTTTTATAAATTCTTACCATTCTATTTTTTATAATTATCCATTAATCAATTGTATACCTATGAACACCAATAACTAATATTAATTTCATAAATATATGCACATCAATAAAATATATGTTCATTTCGAGTTCATATTTGGATTAACAAGTTAGTACTACATGTATAAAAATAAAAATAAATAATAATAATTTCGGGTACATTATCAAGTAAACGAACATTTGTTATCTAGTAATTAGATTTGGTAAAGGGATATATCATTGAATACCATACGTGTCTCATACACATTAGACTTTTAAGAATAATGGATTTTAATAATCTCAACTATTGCCCGTTGGCCGGCAACGGTCTCGACTTCAAAAATTACCACTGGCGGTCCCATCTTTTCATATATTGGCTTTCAATGGAATGGACCCTGACTAACAGAACCCTAACGTCGTTTGTCTCCGGTCACCGGAAAAACGTACGTTTTTGTCGGAAAAAGGTTCTTAAAGCTCCGATCTATGGTTACAAACAGGTTTGGGATGATGTTGATACATATTATGTGGACGCGACTTGGTTCGGTTCAACTCGGTTCGGTTCGACCCGGTTAGGTTCGGCTCAAGCCAGACGTCACGACATTCCTCCGTCGTGCGTCCCAGAGTTCGACACGCGAAGCACGGAGAGCCGAGGATGTTTCCCGCTGCCACATCATCATGACATCATCATGATGATGTCATGATGATGTCATCATGTTGACTAAGTTGGCTAAACATCTCAAACCTTCAATCTGCATGTATTTTACGTATAGAAAGGTTGTTGGGCCATTAACTTGGGCCTTTGACGAGCCAATCGCACAGGCCAAACAGTTGGAACATTGGTGTAATACGTCTGTGTCGAAGGATGTGTCATCGAAGGATTGTCTAGATCCTTCGATGAGCTCGTATCATAATCCTTCGATGGATGCATGATCGAAAGATGATGTTTCGATAAGTAATTCTGATCCTTCGACCAGACGTGCGGTGATGGATATAAATATCAATGTAGTGTGTGAGAACAGAGGAAGAAAACTAGAGAGAGAGTGTAGTGAGAGAAAGTTCCGGTGAGCTTTGTATTTGTTAAATATTGTACCGAAACTTTGTCGAAATCAATACACGTAACTGTTAATCGTTGATATCTTTACGTATTGTTCACTTTCTCGATCTCGGTTTGCATCTCCGGTTGGATTCCGCACAACCGGGTGTGTTCGATAACAAGGATTAGGCGACTAGATCCTCCTAGCCGGACCTACAAGTGGTATCAGAGCCTTGGATCTTTTCCTTGTTAAAACCGAGTGTTTTCGGGTGTGTTTCGGGTTTTTGAAGTTTAGTGTTTCTTGAAAATTTCTGCTTAAAACTTCGAAAATCTGCATCTTTTGCTGGAAGTTCACATAAAAACCTTGTTATTTTTCTTTTTCACATGTTAAAAGTGGGTTTTTAGTGAAGTTTTTAAGCAAAACGCGTTTCGGAAAGTTGTCGGGACACCGGAAAACTCATAGTTTTTCCAGAAAACTCATTGTGTTCTTGCCATATTCAAAGTTGTTCTTCACAAACACAACTTTTCGATCCTTTTAAAATCAATTGTAAGAGTGTTGTGCTTTGAAAATTGTAAAAAGGACATCATCATTGGTTGGTGAATTGGGAAGGAGTGTAGCCGAAAGTGATTGAAAAAGTGATTCTACTTTGTGTCAGAGCATTGGAAGTCAACATTTGTTTGGTTTGTGTCTTGAAAATTGTGATCGGATTAATAAAATATTATCAATTCAGTACAAGTTGGTAAATAATCATTTTGTTTGGTGAGTTTAGACGTGTGCAGAGTTGACAAAGGGTGTTGTGTCAGACTGTTTCGTTAACTTTAAATCAGAAGTGGTTTGGGCCGGTGTTAATTACTATTAGGTGAAGCCCAACAATTTGTCAGTTTTTTAACATTAAAAAAAAAAAAAAAAAAAAACTTTTTGTTTCGTCAATTACAAGCCCAAATTAAAGATTCTGTGTCGTAAGCCCATAAAAACCCATTTATTTCGTAAATTGATAATTAAAAAAAAAAAATTTATGTTTCGTCAACCAATTTTGAACTTCAGTTTCGTTGACACTCTTGGGCCAGAATATTGAGTTGTTTCATCAGCCCAAAATTACAAAAGGCATCCTTGTTTCGTGAATTATAAAACCCAAAGGAGAAGCCCAAAAGAAAATGACTTTCTTTTGTTTTTGTTTTATCGAACAACTTACTATTCTGTTTCGTTGAATTCATTTATCACATAGTGGGCTCCTTTTTTAAAAAAAAAAAAAGGCCTTGGGCTTATCTTTAAATTTCCATTTCATCAATCATTGGTCCATAACAAATCTTGCGCCCGTTTCGTCAAAGATTAAATCTGTTTAACTTGTTTCGTGGAAGGAGTTCTGTTTATTCGTCGAGACACTTGTAATTTTAAACAGAAGATTTGAAGAAGGTATTTAACTGTTTGTTTGAGGTGTGATTTTAAAGTATTATTTTTCTTAATAAAAAATGAATCCGATTTGGGGTACTCTGATAAATACGGATATGTATTATGGAACTCCGTCTCCGGATACAGCTTCCTCAAGACCAACGGCGTTTGTCACAATCACAAATTGTTTTGGCACTCCAATCCAAGTTCCGGTCCCTCCAAAAACAGACATGTATGGAAATTCGCTTGAACCAGTTCCTCAACAAGTACCACAACAGCAAAGCCAACGACTTATCAGAACAACAGATATGTATGGAAATTCGCTTGAACCAGTTCCTCAACAAGTACCACAACAGCAAAGCCAACGACTTATCAGAACAACAGATATGTACGGAAATCCGCTTCAACCAGTTCCTCCAACAGTTGCCTCACAGTGCCATCCTTCTACGGTAGCACCATCATCTCTTGATACAAGGAACTGTAGTCAGACAAAAACGGCGTTGTATGCTGAAATTGTCAAAGATGCCAGCAATGGTGAATCCTCGGGAAATAATGACAGTTCTGAACATGACAGTAGTTCAGATGAAGATGTTTCAACTTCAGTTGAGGATGATACAACTTCAAGTTCAAGCGAGGATGGATCTGAATATGAATCATCAAGGGAGGTTGTTGATTCTGATGCAGAAAGGTCAACATCTGAGAGTGATTCCAGTCAGGTATGTGTCGATGAACCCACTGCTGTTAGTTGTGATAACTGTGATAGTTTGCGTGTTAAATGTGCTGATTTAGAGGCAAACATGTCTGAGTTGCAAGGCAAACATGATGCTTTACAAGCTAGTCTGTTTGACTTGCAAGACAAACATGTTTCTATGAATGATAGGTGGTGTGAATTGCAAAGCAAACACGAGGCTTTGCAAGAGAAATATGATGTGACATTCATTCACAATCAGAAATTGACCGTTGATCTTTCAAAGTGCACTGAAGCCAACATGTTTTATGAAAACCATGAAAAGGAATTTAAGTCAATGATTGAAACGTTAAAGAAAGATAAAACAGAGCTGACAAAAATGGTTTCCAGAAAACAAACTGACATTAACCTTTATATAACTCGTCTTGAGGTAATGCAAAAGGAAATGGCTTGTGTTAAAACAGAAAGTGAGGCGATCCGACTCAAGTTAGACAGTTATTTGAGTTCTAGCTATGTGTTGGATCACATCATTGATGTTCAGAAAGTGAAACGGGATGTCACATGCATAGGGTACAAAAAATGTCCACCACCCGTAAGAAACAATTTTGATGCACTGCCTGATGAGGAGTATAGAACTCATTTTGAACCATCTGTTCCTTTGGACGTTGAGGAATTTGCAACAGGGCTCGGATACAAGAAAGAAGTATCATCCGATTCAGATGTGTCAGCGGATACATTTGTAACTGCTGAACAGAATCAGGATCCTCCAGTTGTGATTGAGGATGCTGATTCTTCTGATGATGAGTCTGATGATACCGATTCAGCAAAGTCTGATGCGGTGATAAACGAAGAGGACATACCTCTTGAGAATCATATTCTGTGTGATCCTCCTGCAAAACCCGCTAAGACTGTTGCAATCGAGTCCTCGTCTGCACAAGAGTCGGAGAGTGTGGATTTACTGTACACTCTAGTTGGTGATGATAAAATCTATTCTGACAAAGATTTTCCTATTAAGAATGTTAATCAATCATTAATCAGTAAAGTCTTTGAAAATTCAACAACTAAGTTTTTGGGAAAGACAGGATCACGTGTTACAGTAACACAGTGCCCTCCTATCCCTAAGGCTGAAGTTAGAAAACAGTTTGGCAATCAGAAATTATCAACAGTGCAAAAACAGCAAAATCATGCCAAACCAAAAGGTAAAACACCGGCTCAAGGTCAAAAGAAGCCGAATCAGAAGAAGAAGAAGAATGTGAACTTTGTGAAATCTAAGGGAACGGACAAAATTGCAACATTTGAAAATCAATCTAACTTAGATTTTGTCAAGAAAGCAAGTGTGATGAAAAGGAATGAACCAAGTAGTTCAAAACCTAGTACCTCGGGATCACAAAGTTCATCATCGGCAAGACGATCACATGATACTTCGGGGTTTGTTGAACGAAGATCATGTTTTGAATGTGGTACAATCGGGCATATCATTCGAAATTGCCCGTATCTTCATATGTTGAAAGCCAAAGAAGATGATCCCCGTGAACGCAATCACCAAAGGCGATCTGTTTCTGTAAAACAGCATCCCCGACTTGTAAGAGAAAGGGAAAAGAAACAGAAACGCCAACAAGTCAAGGTGGTTGAAAAGGCACTTAAGAATGAAGTGGTTCAAAAACAAACGGTTCCAGTTAAACCAGAAAGTTCAAAATTTTCAAAAACTTCAAACAATCACGAAGTTAAACTTTCAAACAATCAAACTGGTAAATTTCAACAGACTTGGAAACCTAAAATAACCACAAATTCAGGGGGACCATCACAATTTTCGAATCATCAAAGAGTAGAGGTTATTGTCATTGATGAAAATGGAAGACCCAAGACCACAATGGCTTGGGTCCCCATCTCCAACTAATTATGTGAGTTCATGTGCAGGGTGTTCCAGGAGGAACTATCAGTAGTCATTGGATTGTTGATAGTGGAGCATCCAGGCACATGACAGGCGACATGAAGCTTCTCTACGACGTCAAATCTATTAGAGGAGGTTATGTTGCTTTTGCTGGAGATAAAGGCGGATATATTACGGGTGAAGGAATGATTTCCAACGGGGTTGTTAGCTTTGATAAGATAAACTTTGTACAACAACTTGATCACAATCTTCTTAGTGTTTCTCAAATTTGTGATAAGCAGTTCTCAGTACACTTTGATGCTAATGGATGTTATGTGCTGAAACCCGGCTTCAAAATTCCGAAAGAATGGATTCTCTTGTCGGCTCCAAGGATAAATGATCTGTATGTCCTTGATATGAGCCAAGCTATCACAACGTCTGCACAAGCAACTTGTTTCGTTTCTAAAGCCACTGAAAAAGACACAATCTCTTGGCACAGACGAATGGGTCACATTCACTTACGCAAAATGAATCATTTGGTGGCAAATGAATTGGTGAATGGTGTTCCTCTTAAAAATTTCCATCTTCAAGACGTCTGTGTCTCGTGCCAGAAAGGAAAACAAACGAAGAAGCGACACCCTACAAAGAAAGTCAACACGGTGGTTGTTCCTCTTGAACGTTTGCACATGGATTTGTTCGGTCCTGTCCAGCACAAAAGCATTAGGAATGATCAATATTGCCTGGTGATAACTGATGATTATTCAAGATTTTCTTGGGTGGCGTTCATGGCACATAAAAGTGAAACCTTCGGTATTATCAAAAACTTGATCATTCAGATTGAGAATCTTTATAACTTGAAGGTTAGGAGGATACGCAGCGACAATGGTACTGAATTCAAAAATCATGCCATGGCGGAGTTTTGCACTTCAAAAGGTATTCTTCACGAATTTAGTGCAGCTTATACTCCTCAACAGAATGGCGTCGCTGAACGTAAGAACCGCACATTGATCGAGACTGCTAGGACTATGTTGGTAGAGTCACAATTGCCGATTCCATTCTGGACTGAAGCTGTGTCCTCTGCATGTTACACGTTGAACCGAGTCCTTACAGTCAAAAGGCACAACAAGACCTGCTTTGAGCTTATTAACAAACGGAAACCAGATTTGTCATATCTTGAACCGTTTGGAGCTCCGTGCACAATAATCGATCCTAATGGAAAGTTTGGGGCAAGAGCAATTGAGGGATACTTTCTTGGGTATTCCACCCCGAACTTAAGAGTCTGGAATCTAGAGACTAAAAGGGTCGAGGAATGGTCTGAAGTCAGAGTACAAAGGCACACTTTGCCAGTTAGAAATCCTGGTCAGCCTTGGATGTTTGAGTACGATGACTTTTTCAATTCGATCAATGTTGAAGCCGTTGAAGAAAATGCTGCGGCAAGGATGTTTTTCGAGAGTGACAATGCAACAGATTCACCGTTGGTTCGTCCCATTATTGTCAATCAAGAACCATCTTCAGTGAACAACAATGCTCTCGACAATGAGGATTTTCACGATGCTTCCGAATTGAACGAATCTTCAAAGGATGATGAATTTCTAGATGCAGATCAAGAAGCTCCAGCAACAGCAGTACATGGTATTTCAGAGGGTACACCTCCAGTGGATGTCCCTAGAACAGCTGAAGCTACTGCATCATCCTCTTCGTCAATTCCGGGCCTTGAATTGAATGTTGATATCAATCTCAACAATCTGGGTACAAATATTCCAGTTCAAGATAATCCAGAGACAAGGATTCACAATACCCATCCTCAACAAAACATCATCGGAAATGTACAGAGTGGCGTTCAAACAAGAAACATGTTGCGTAACAACAACAATGCAGGCTTGTATGCAGATATTAGAGAATCTGGTCAACAAAATGATTGGTCTTTCGCGTGTTATGTCTCACAGGAAGAGCCAAGAACTTGGAAAGAAGCTTTGAAAGATAGCTCATGGGTTGAAGCAATGCAGGAAGAACTGCAACAATTCCAGAAGCTTGGTGTCTGGAAACTCGTAGAGAAACCTGCTGGTTACAAGAAGATTGGTACCCGTTGGGTGTTTAAGTGCAAAAAGGATGACCGTGGAGTTGTTATTCGAAACAAAGCAAGACTAGTCGTTCAAGGTTTTCGTCAGATTGAAGGGATCGACTACAACGAAGTGTATGCACCTGTTGCACGTCTAGAAGCAATTCGGATTTTTCTGGCTTATGCTTCATTCAAAGGTTTCAAGGTATACCAGATGGACGTGAAAAGTGCATTCTTACATGGTGTGGTAGAAGAAGAGGTGTACGTCGAACAGCCTCCAGGTTTTGAAGATCCTATCCATCCCGATCGGGTTTGGTTGCTCAACAAAGCTCTCTATGGTCTACATCAAGCACCGCGAGCTTGGTACGCAACCTTATCTAATTATCTGCTGGAGAATGGATTTCGCAGAGGTCTTATCGATTGTACTCTTTTCGTCAAAGAACAAGATGGAGATCTTCTTCTGGTACAGGTATACGTTGATGATATTATATTTGGTTCTACTAATGATGTTTTGTGTAGGGATTTCGAGCGTGTAATGCAGGATAAATTCGAGATGAGTGCTATGGGGGAAATGACCTTCTTTTTGGGCCTACAAGTGCAACAAACCGAGTCTGGGATTTTCATCCATCAGACTAAATATGTTGGTGACATCTTGAGCCGGTTCCAGATGTCCGATGCAACGCCCATCGGTACCCCATTGCCGCAAAATCACGGAATTACTCCAGACTTGAAGGGTGAAGCTGTTAGCCCCTCATACTATCGCGCGATGATCGGATCTCTTATGTACCTCACAGCATCAAGACCAGATATAATGTACCCAACGTGCCTACTTGCCAGATATCAAGTCAACCCGAAGGCCTCACATCTTGCAGCTGTAAAAAGGATTTTTCGTTATTTGAAGGGTTACCCTGACACCGGTCTATGGTACCCTAGGGATAATAACTTTGACTTGATCGCATTCAGTGATTCTGATTTTGGGGGATGCAAAATCGACGGCAAATCCACAACGGCTGGATGTCAGTTTTTGGGAAATCGCCTAGTCACATGGCAGTGCAAGAAGCAGACGTGTGTCGCTACATCAACATGCGAAGTTGAATACATTGCTGCATCAAGTTGTTGCTCTCAAGTCCTATGGATCCAACAACAAATGCGCGACTACGGTTTTGAATTCCTAACTACTCCTATTTACGTTGATAATTCTGCTGCATTACAGATCACTAAAAATCCTGTGCAGCATTCAAAGACTAAGCACATCGACATTAAGTATCACTTCATACGTGATTGCTTTGAGAAAAGGCTAATCGATGTTGCTTATGTCCACACCGATGACCAACGTGCCGACCTTTTTACCAAAGCTTTTGATAAATCAAGATTTGCCTATTTATTACTGGTAAACGGCATTAAGGTCAAGCAAGAGTAAAACCAACATCGGAAAATCATTTTTGTAAATACCGTTGTGTTTTTAATTTGTCTTAGTTTATTGATTTTAGGGGGAGTACATCCAAAACTGGAAAATCCAAAAACATCAAAAAATTTCAAAACACAAAAACAATAGAAATGCAAAAATGAGTTTCCTGGCGAGCAAAAGAGAAAATGATAGTACATCAGTGGTCTGTCTAAACCTCTTTAAATCTTAAATGAAAAAGCGATAAGCAGCTCTATATAAGATGTATCGGTAGGCTCACAATCATTTTAAAGTGTGCAGGGTGATATAAACTTAAATCGACTGAAGACCAGGTGGGAACCATTCATTGGCATATGGTCTTAGTACCGAAATTTCGTTTGAGAGATTGCCGAGGTTCTGAGATATTCGGTCTTTATGCTGCTTATCATCTGGGTATCATGGTTGTATCTTCTACCGAAAAATAACGGGGACGCAAGTCTAGATCTTCCATGATACTATACATACGTGTACATATTGCATTCGACCTCAATAAGTGATCAACAATCACATGTCCCCAAATAAGTGATAATATATCACAAATTCTTTCCGGGAGTCAAGTTCGTCTCTCTGCTGTACGAAAGTACTGACCTGTTCACGGACTTGCTCCTGTGCCCTCATGCATCGAAAATCAAGTTCCTCATCAATAAGTGATTATATCACATAGGACTTGTTTTCAAATCAAAATAAGTGAGAATCTCACATCATATACGGTCAAACAGATGATAATCGGTATACTCACCGGTAAGATGAACCCTCGTGCATACCTTGATACGGGAATGTGTCGTGATGTGGATGAACACCGGTCGGTAAGTATAAATCATACCTTAACGTATCCCCTCGCCATGATTACATCTGATAAGTTGAGCTTAAGTGGACAACAATACCGATAATTGTTATAGGATGCTTATCTTAATGTTATCTAATTGAACAACAAGAGCGTTTTGGCATGACCATACACTGATATGATTCTCTTACCCTCGAAACTCGCAAAAAGAATGTCTGTATATATTTATTTACTGCTTTCAGTCCTTACATTTCTAATATTAAAACACACCTAAAATCTGTTTTAATTTAAACTTTATAAAAGCCAAAAAGATTTTATTTTTATCTTATTTTCGATCGTACGATGTTGGATCTCGAGTCTTCGTTACCTGAAACCTGAACGAAAACCGAAACGACTAAATCTTCATAAACGGTCGAAATTTGCAAAGTTTTGAAAGTTAAAAATTAAAATTGACAAATTTGCTAAACTTTCAAACTGTCGGACGGTGTTTGATTGAACAATGGTCACATGTGTGTCGGTTGCTTATGATATTCCAGGCAGTTGTTCTCATTACGCGTTTAGATTTCTTGCATGTGCAGATTCTAAAGGCTAGGAGAACATGGTCGATGACAAGCTTCGGAATGAAGACACGACGTGAAGGCAATCAAATGATGAAGATGATCGAGTTGCCACTGAAGATCATCAACACCACAAGGATCTCACTTCATAAAGATCAAGACTTTCACGAGCATAACTCAAGGGGGAGCTTATGTTAAGGGGGAGTTTGTCAACACACTTCCTACATGAAACGGGGAGTTTGTTGGTACACTTTCTGCTTTCAAGACGTGAAGACTTTGAAGATCCTTCGACATTGAAGATATGGAAGTTGAACCTCACGAGTAGCGTCCAAGGGGGAGTTTGTTGATACATATTATGTGGACGCGACTTGGTTCGGTTCAACTCGGTTCGGTTCGACCCGGTTAGGTTCGGCTCAAGCCAGACGTCACGACATTCCTCCGTCGTGCGTCCCAGAGTTCGACACGCGAAGCACGGAGAGCCGAGGATGTTTCCCGCTGCCACATCATCATGACATCATCATGATGATGTCATGATGATGTCATCATGTTGACTAAGTTGGCTAAACATCTCAAACCTTCAATCTGCATGTATTTTACGTATAGAAAGGTTGTTGGGCCATTAACTTGGGCCTTTGACGAGCCAATCGCACAGGCCAAACAGTTGGAACATTGGTGTAATACGTCTGTGTCGAAGGATGTGTCATCGAAGGATTGTCTAGATCCTTCGATGAGCTCGTATCATAATCCTTCGATGGATGCATGATCGAAAGATGATGTTTCGATAAGTAATTCTGATCCTTCGACCAGACGTGCGGTGATGGATATAAATATCAATGTAGTGTGTGAGAACAGAGGAAGAAAACTAGAGAGAGAGTGTAGTGAGAGAAAGTTCCGGTGAGCTTTGTATTTGTCAAATATTGTACCGAAACTTTGTCGAAATCAATACACGTAACTGTTAATCGTTGATATCTTTACGTATTGTTCACTTTCTCGATCTCGGTTAGCATCTTCGGTTGGATTCCGCACAACCGGGTGTGTTCGATAACAAGGATTAGGCGACTAGATCCTCCTAGCCGGACCTACAGATGAAAACTTTGAATTTTCCGGCTAAAAGGTTGAGTTTTCTGGCCAAAAAGAAGTTTTTCGGCAAAAAAGGAGGTTTTTCGGCGACCTTAATAATTAGGGCCTTTTACTAGAAAAGGTTCCTAAAGGTGCGTAATAAGGTTACAAAGAGGGTGAGACGAAAAAGTTGAGTTTTCCGGCCAAAATGGAGTTTTCCAGCCAAAAACATTTTTATGGTAACCGGAGACTAGCGGCGTTAGGGTTCTGTTAGTCAAGGTCCATTGAAGGCCAATATGTGAAAATATGGGACCACCAATTGGAATTTTTGATGTTGAGACCGTTGCCGGCCAATGGGCAATAGTTGGGATTGTTAAAATCCTGATTTTTTATAACTAATCCCATATGTTTTTGCCTTGAGTATCCTCATTTTCAAGTTTCTTTCTTGAACAGTTGAGTTATGTTTTTATGTTAGTTAGGTGCTGTTTGTTTTTTCAGATGTAAAATGTCTGTTGTCTACGAACCACATCTGCAGGCATCTGCAAGAGAAGATGTGGCCCAAATGTCTGTAGTCTGCAAGGAGAAGAGGGTTTGTTTTTTTCCTTCAAAAACAACTTCACACACACACACACAACACACACAAGCTCTCTCTCTCTAGAAACTCTCTCTCTCTCTCTCTACAACCACCACCACCGCACCACCTCTGCCACCACCACCGCACCACCTCCGCCATCACCGCCGCCCTCTTATTGACTGAAAACGGTGCACCACCGTCACGGAACCACCTGTCGCCGCGATTCTTCATCATCACCGCCGGAACGCGATGGTCCGACCGGAAAAACAGAGAGGGAGAACGAGCAGTAGGAGTGGGGGTTTGTTTTTAGAATAGATCGGACATGAGGACTGGGGTGAGTGGCCGGGGAACCGCCGTAACGGCGTCGGCTCCTCCTTGTTCTGGTCGCCAGCTCGACATCACACCACTACGGTCTCTCTCCCTCACAGCTCTCTCTCTCTCTCACAGATCTCTCTCTCTCTCTCTCGCCCAATCTCTCACAGCCCTAAATTGGTGGTGGGTTTTGACGATGGTGGTGGTGGAGGTGGTGGCGGAGGTGGTGCGGTGGTGGTGGCGGAGGTGGTGGTGGCAGGAAGAAGAAGAAGGGTTGGTGGTGTGTGAAGATGGTGTGTGAAGATCTTGAAGCAATAATTCATAGCTTTTTTTTTAAGCAAACAAAAGCTATTTTAAGATCTTCTTTTTTTTTTTAAACAAACAGTCTTCAAGAGCTTATGTCTGCCCGCCCGCAGACATAAGCTCTTTGCAGACAATATAAGCAAAAACAAACAGCACCTTAGTCTCATTATTCTACATATTAACTATTTTAACTAGTTTCCTCTTGACTAACCTAAGATTTATTAACTACTTGAATTCGTTTATCGCCAACGGTATTCCAAGCTATCTTTGTGGGGCTTTAATTGTCATGAACCATAGGTAGCAAGCACTTGAATACACAACCAGGATAACCCACGTGCAACCACTTTACCACAATGCATAAAGACATGCATAAAACTAAGATAGCAAGCGTTTTAATACACAACCATGATAACCCAGGTGCTCGAGTTAACTTTTCTTCAAATGCTTAAAAAGCATTCTCCTGCTCTTCATCACAAGTAAATTTAACAACTTTTCTGGTTAGCTTCATTGATGGCGAGTTATTCTGAATAAAGCTAAACTCGCTACTTTTTTTTTTGGAGGAATCCGCTTTCACATCCTCTACCTTGGATAGATTCATTCCGATTTCACCATCTGTACCAAAGCTGGATCGAAGCCAAAAGGCAAACATTTCGCATACAACTTCTATTTCCTTAAAGTTTCATGGACCACTCATTGATGAGATGCATGGTCGATCTCACTACTTAGATAAGAATACCATCGCTTTACAATATGACACAATGATCCAACATCGATCTACACCCACAAATCCATAAAAGTAGTTAGAACATTCTAAACCTGTGTGACATCACCATAAACTTGTAATAGCCATAATGTATGTCAAAAATAGTATCTTGGATATCCTCATCCCTCACCCTCAAGGGTATAAAACCAGATCATGGTAAAGAAATAGAAAATTAACACACCCCTGCCCCCTTGTAATTAATTGAATAGGTAAAAGGTTGTTATGCCACAATTTTGAAGTATCAATTTGTTTGATAAAATTTGTAATAGATTAACTAGATGTATTATGTGATCGAACTAAGTTGCAATTCTAAGATACAATGCAACTTAGTGTTGAAGGAAATGTTGCCACTGCTTAAGACTCAATAAATATTAAAGCCCTACCATGGAGAATGTGTGTGTCCTCAGTGTAATTGGTGATCTTTACTAAATTATAAATAAGTGAACACAAGATGTATTATTTAGATCCAAAGGAATAACTACACATATGATGTTAGCTTGAAAATTTCTT
The DNA here is from genome assembly GCA_030545235.1 of Helianthus tuberosus. NCBI lineage: Eukaryota > Viridiplantae > Streptophyta > Magnoliopsida > Asterales > Asteraceae > Helianthus > Helianthus tuberosus. The sequence continues at coordinate 6,039 of JARYGA010001084.1, read as the reverse complement.
TATATCCTTTAAGATTTTACAATGATAATATTATGAAATATAATATTACTATAAAATTGCGTAATAACTACCTTTTCTATTTTACGAATAAAAGACCATTAATAACTCATATTATACAGGATAACCTTAATTTTCGGTTAGACAACAAATTAATTAAAAGATTTCTAAAAAAATTGGGCAATATACTAGCAGAAAAACAAATTATAGACAGTTACCTAGATTTGTGATATGGTTTCTCAACCACTAAATAGAATTCCTTGAAAGAGATTGGTAGCGTGACTTAAATATGAGACACAAAAATTATAATGCTAAAAGACACAAATTATACATCAATGGTAGACCAAGACCATTATTTTTTCATGTTATTTTAATATTTTCATGTTGACAAAGTCCATTAAATTTCTTCATATAACATAAAAAAGGAATAATTACATATTTCCCCTTAAAAACAACCTTAATTGCATATTTACCGAAACCTAAATAAAAATTGCATATTTCTCCTTCTCTGTTAAAATGACTAAACTACCCTTCTCAAAATTAAAATACCAAGGTTAGAGAAAAATCTTCAGATCATTCTAATTCACACGAGGTTTCCTTTTCTTCTTCTTCTTCTACCGCCACACAGGCGACACAGATATAGGCCGGTTTCTTCTTCTTCTTCTTCTACGGCGCCGGAGATTGTTTTCGGCCGGCGATTCTTCGGCCGGCTTTTGTTCAGGTTAGTCTTGTTTTCGGGTAAGTCTTAAAGCCAAGAATGTTCGAGGAAGTAGCATTGTTCCGGTATATATTTTATAAGGCATTTAATTGTAATTGTCGGTTAGTTTGCACAGCACATCACGAAGTAAATTTAGTGCTTAGTAGATAGAAACCCTAATTACTACAATCGTTTTAATTAAAGTAGATGACAGCAGACAACATATACTCATTTTCATCACTACTGATTGTGGATGGTACATTAAAGTTCCTTTCTAATATTTTATGATTAGCCACGCACGTAGTATTCAACCGTAGAATAATCTTTAGTAGAAAACCCGCGCGATGCGGCGGCGGCGACAATGTACAACGCGGTGCTCGTTTCCTATTAATTTATCAATCCACTCGTGCGTGTTATGATGTATGGTATTCCTCTTAGTGTTCTTATTCGTAGCATCGGAGTGTAGTATGTCCACGCCATGAGCTTTACAGATCTTGTTAACTAATAAAATAGTAACAAAGATTTAATGCATTATTGTAAGCACAAATTCAAAGTTATATCTTATTACACAGGTTGAATTATGGAACATTAATAAAATAGTAGGAATGCCCGCGCATTGGCGCAGGCATTTATGTTTTTTTAGCGCATGTTGTTCGACGGGTTTATGCCACAAAAATTAAAAAAAAAACAACTATGACACCATACCATTAACCGATTTAGGAGGTTTCACAGTTTCAAACCAGACCACAAACACCCAAGTTAAAAAGCAAAATACCATAATTTTGAATCACTAACAAAAAAACAACAGTGCTTAAAGCATGCATCTTTGCCCTGCAACTCCAAACCCAGCATCAACCTAATGTATTTAAAGTAATAATATATTTACAATTATATTGAGTTTATAAACCACCTAATACTTTTTACAACTTTTGAAAACAAACAACCTAGAAAGAGTAGAGGCCAATAGCAAGCTCATAATCCATGATGCATATTAGAGTTTTAATAATCAAATGGCCCATGCCATATACAAGGTGATCCATCTCTAGCCCAATGCAATGATGCATCACATTCTGGAGCCCATACTTACACCTCCATCAAGTTGGTCATCTAACACTTAAACCCAATGCCATCTTAGTCCAATCCACAGGTATGACCCAACTTTTAAAAGCCCATTGTGTACTCCTTCCCGAACCCATACAAGCACAGTACCGCTTGTAGAACTCACAGCCAAGGCCCACACAGAACTTGTATAAATGATTGCCCAGTCCTTTAACACTAACATAAAAGGCCAGAAAGTCAATGTTAGATCAGAAAACCAACAATGATTGTGTTTTCCAGGAGCAAATTTAGACCAGTAGTACCATTGAAAGAACTATTTCCATTTTAATGCCTTGAAAAGTACAATAAACTTGGTTAGCCACTTTTTCAGACCTCGTGTCAGAAGAAAATATATGTTAAAACAAATTTTAAAATCAAAATCCCCTATCCATTACAAAATCCACCATGGTTGTTGTTAGTTCTTACCATCAGCCAAGTCGCCTCCTGCTCGGCCGAAACTTGAAGCTTCTTCCCTTTTGATATTGCGGTTTTAGTTCACTTCCCAGTGAAAGTCGTCCCTTGTTGTATCATGAACAGTTTATGCCACAACAGTCCAATTTGATTATCCAATCTTCTACACCTTAATCTCGTAATGATATAGGGTTTAGGGTCTTGGGTTTTACCGAAAAAAAAACATGTTTTTTTTTTTAATTTAAAATTAGTGTACACAAATCTAGCCTTGTAGAGATTCAAAAGGATGTTATCTAGAGACTTTTGAGCCTGATCTGCACATCTTCTTCGCAAAGATTTAATCGCTTCATTTGTTTCTTCGGCCCCATTCTGTTGTTTCATAACAATCGCCAGATCCTTCAGCGCGCTATCAACTTGACCTCCAGCATTAATGGTTACCCAAAACAACAGTATCGGCCTTTCTGCATCCTTCTCAACCAACTAATCAACCAATTGAATTGCTCAACAAATCAGTATCAATCCAACAAAATCTTCAAAAATCAAAAGTTAGATCCACATAATTATAATCATACCTGAACAAGTTCAAGGAAGAATCCCCAACTGGGACCTTGTGAGTCACATGTATTGACTCGCACCGAGTCAAGTTCAAGATGAACAAGTCAGACCGAGTCGAGAGCAAATAAGAAAGAAAACAAATTTTTAGTCAACATGAATTAAAGACTTATAAATTTCCTTGATGTCATTTCAATTAGCCGTTAAATGAAAATCCAACCTAGGCATATTAACCACAAGCTTAATTACTTTGAAACATCATCAAAATAAATGTTCTTACATTGTGACCAAATTTGTTGTATTAGCATATGTAGAAGGAATTTCTCCACCAACTCCAACACTATCATTGTAACTGACAAAATAAACATACATGAATATAATATTAGATGATTTGATCATTGGTAAGGTAAAACGTAGAGCTCTTTTATAAATTCCACATTTATGCCAATATGGAAACAAGAAAAAGAAGAAGACAAGATTTTCAGAATCGCCATAAAAAATCTATAAACTTGCAACATGTTTTATTATGTTAATACTTTTAGTAATCAAGTTGGTTTTAAGCCTGTAATGGCTAACCACATACAAACTGGCTTTTACATTTTCCAGATAACTCATCAAATGATACACAGTTAGGATGGTATGATTTCAAGCAATCCCTGAAATAATAAAATATGTTAATATATTTGGATGATCCAAAATATAAATATAACAAAAAATAGAACCAAAAATGTTTCTGCCATGTGATGACGTATCTCAGTATGAGGCTCAACAGATGGGCTTTAGCCCGAATTCCCTTAGCATCAATACCTCATTCCTTCCATGCATCTTCACTCATGTAGTACACAAGGCTACAATTTCAATTAAGTTCGTTGATGAAGTTAATCAATGAATGGCAAAAGTTGACTCGATTATATAAAATGTAAATTGATACTAAAATTTGGTATACGACAGAGGAGGTAGTGAAACCGCTCACCGGACGAAACCATTGTAGAAGATGACGGAGGCGGTGGATCGGTGGCGATGGCGGAAGGTGTATATTTGTTCGGCTTCATCTCTTTTCTCCTGCACTGCTTCTGAAATGCTAATGAAACCCTAATTCAATATATAACATTAAGGATGATTGGAAACTAAAAACATTGAAGTTGAAGAACCAACATAAACGCATGACGCTTGAACTCCAACGACTCAGATATTAAAATTCGCATTCATGAGATGAGATTAGGGAACGTCGACTACTGGAATTCTACATTCAAATGGCAGATTAATGATATTTAATGGCTAATTTACGAAGAGATGGGTAATGGCTAATTTACGAAGAGATGGGTTGTGTAATTGACTGTGGTGTTGAAGGGAGAAAAGGGTAGAAAGGGAAAAGAATTGTGAAAAATTAGGGGTTTTAACTTGACTTTTGATATCCCATCTTAAAATTTCAAAGAAAATTACTTTTTGTATACGGGAGATCTATTATATAGATATTATAGATTGTCGGTTAGTTTGCACAGCATCATCACCAAGTAAATTTAGTGCTTAGTAGATCGAAACCCTAATTACTACAATCGTTTTAATTAAAGTAGATGACAGCAGACAACATTTACTCATTTTCATCACTACAGATTGTGGATGGTACATTAAAGTTCCTTTCTAATATTTTATGATTAGCCACGTAGTATTCAACCATAGAATAATCTTTAGTGCCACAATACAACGAATGAAAAAAAAAATCATCTTATATCTAGAAACAAATTAGATAAATGCAACTAAACATTCTTATTACTGTCACAGTAACTTTGTTTTTCTTATTGTTATGTTTTGTTCTTGTATTTTTTTGTTAGATTGGATTGATTCAAGATGGAAGATGATTATGAGGCACTATCAACGGGCCGGGTTGCCGGGTCAGACTGTTGGAGATGAGGTCTGTGTATTTGTGTTAACCGGGGTGTAAGTCGTATAATACGGTATTGGATGTGTTGGTTGAAGCGGGTTGTTCGAAAGTTGCACGCAATGTGTTTGATGAAATGCTTCAGAGAGGCGTTGCGCCGGATGTGTTTAGCTTTTCGATTGTGATGAAAGGGTTGTGTAACGTTAATGAGGTGGATGCGGCGTGTGGGTTGTTGAGGGTCTAACGAAGTATGGGTGTGTGCGAATGCGGTTGTTTATCAAACATTTTTGCACGCGTTGTGTATGTTTGAACGCGTTGACGAAGGGTTGAAGCTTTTTGAGGAGATGATACTCATGGGATGCATGCCAGATGTTGAGACGTTTAACGATGTTATTCATGGTCTTTGTAGGGCGAAACGGATTCACGAGGCTGCAAAGTTAGTTGATCGAATGCTTCTTCATGGGTTTAATCCGAATGCTTTAACTTATGGAGTTCTTATTCACGGGTTGTGTCGAATGGGTCAAGTTGAAGAAGGTAAAGCTCTTCTTAGCAAAGTCCCTGAACCGAATAGCTTCATGTTTAACAAGTTAATTAACGGGTTTATATCGAAAGGGCAGTTCTACGAAGGTAAAGCGGTAATTAGTGATAGCATGTTTAGAAACGGCTGCCAGCCGGATATTCATACGTACAATACACTCATTCGTGGTTTATGCAAAACCGGGCGTTTAGTTTCAGCTCGTGAGTTGATAAATGAGATGACGTTAAAAGGGTGCGAGCCGAACACCGCTACATAAACAATCTTGATCGACGGGCATTTAAGGGATGAATGCTGATGTGGTTACTTATAATACTTTAATATCTTCGTATTGTAAAGAAAACATGTTTGATGATGTGTATTTGCTTCTAAATAGAGGCGTTGCTAAAGGGTTTGTACCGAATGATGTAACGTGGTATATATTGGTATTTGGTTTCCAGTGTTGTTAAAGAGGTTGATGATTTACAGATAGATTTGTGCATCTGGAACGGTTTATAAGAGTTATAGAATCTTGTTTTGCTTTATTGGTGTCGGGAAGTTGTGTTATATATACTGTTGAAAATGGAGCTTTGAATTATATTGAAGGTTTGAAACCGATCGATGATTTGAGGGATCCAATATATGAAGAATTCGGTTGATTCATATATGACGGTTAACATTTTGGTATGTCGATTGAAGTCCATTAAGGCAAAGAACTCTGAATATCGATGCTCAATTGAAGAATCGCCAAAGATTATGAGTAGGTTTTGTATCTTAGACAGATCGCCAAAGAACTCTGAATATCGATGCTCAATTTGGTACCGTAATGGTTTAAAGTTTTGGCATTTTGTTTTCTATTTAGATGATTGTCAATTGTATTTTTTATGATTG